>JAAGNO010007717.1:17198-34155 GCA_033439905.1 Ceryle rudis | reverse complement strand
GGGGGGGAAGGCAAGAGGAAGAAGCTGTTAGAATTTATCTATGTTGACTTTAAAAAGGAAGAGCCTCTCCCTAGCTGAACAGAAAGCCTAGGCACAGTCAGGTGAGAAGCTTTTGTTGGAGAGATAGCCTACCTCTTAGGGCAAGTCAAAATGTGGTTTCATATTAGGATGAATATTGTGTTACCCTTGAAATTTAGTGCTTTCAGTTACTTGTGATTTGACAGTTAAAATCTGTAGTGTATCGGAAGTCAAGTTTCAAAAATTCTGTGAACTTGCAAAAGGTAATTTAAAGGAAGTAGCAGCAAATAGACTTTTTAATTTTTTTTCTTTAAGTGGCGATTTGGGATTCTATTGCATCCTTACTATCCCTAGGCTGTCTGTGCCTATCTTCTAGTCATTGCATGCCCGTGCTACAGGCACAGGTGTGATGGTGCCAGTGCAGCCAAAAGGCTGACAAGTAGGTTAAATTACAGGCAGCTGCCTGGACAGAGTTGCTCCATAATTTTGTGATTGCAGATGCAATTGAAAAGGAGCCATCTTCTTACTCCAGCAGAGCTGGTGTAAGGCTAGGATAAGGATTCCTATGTCCCCTTGTTCTGGTTTGGCTGGGATGGAATCGCAGGCCAGCCCTCAGGTGATTCAGAGCAACCAGGCTGGTCTGAATTATCTTCTGAGGGGATTTTCTCATCAACTATGCAGGGAAATTAGCTTCATAATTTACGGACTGGAATTGGATTGTATGAATGCTCCCCCCCCCCCGCCTTCTCCTCTGTATCTTGGATAAATTTTTAAATTGTGCTTTGCATCTCCTGGTTGTGGCAGTGGTGAGCCTGTTGCTGCAAGTGAAATCCAACAACTAAGTCTGTCCAGACTGATTTGTTTGTTTCTTTGTTTGTTTGTTTTCAGGGAGAACTTTCACCTGGTGAGAAAAAAAAAGTATCATTTTAGACAAAGCTTAGACATTGTATATTAAATGCCCTCCTCTTTATTTTCTTCCATGAAAAAGTAATTTAAATGCACTGTTAATGACTTCCAGCAGGGTAAGACATTTGAGAATTTTGAGGCATAAGCTAAAAATAGTAGGTACACTAGGTACATCAGGAAAATACAGAGTGGAAAAACATTGTTTCAATGCCAGACAGTTCTGTCCTTCAGATTGACTCACATCTTTCATGCATAATGACAGCACACTAAGTAAAAGGAGTAACAGACTGGCCAGCAGTGTACTTGATGCAATGAAACTGATTATTTGACTGTTTTGTTGTTGGGTTTTTTCCCCTGCTTTTTCCCGTCTGTGATACCCTGTGTAAGGATGGTACTCTTTGCTATGCAAAGCTAAATCTCTCATTAGACAGTGGTAGGTTTTTTTCCTGCCTGCTATGAATTTCTCATGATCTAAAATTGAGATACCTTTCTTTTTAAAAACACGAGCTATAAGAAGGAGCTGGTAGTTGCTGATTTTGCTCAAATATTTTTTTCTGAACCTATAGGAACAATCCATTCCCTTCCCCTCCATTTATTTTTTATTTAATGAAGAGAACTGGTTTCAAATGGTATGGGCTAAAAAGTATCTTCATAATGTGTTTGTAATTTTTTTTTTTACTGTTCTAGCTTTAATTCATAATTACAAGCTTATTCCAATCTCTGCATTATGGAACCACATTTTAGACCAACAGCTGTTATCTACTTTCACTGGTAGCCTTGGGGTATGAATATTTTAATATTCATTTACTATGTGCCGATAAACTAAATACTTCCTACTGGAAGTCTATGAAATTAATCACAGTATCTTAGTTGCTGTTCTGTCTTCCATGTAGCTCATATTTTTTAAACTTATGATGTTATACAAATGCCTCTCCTTCTCCTCTCTGACAAAAAGGGGAAGGGGAAAGGTTATTGCAAAGCATACAAACAGAACAAGTTGATTAAATCTGTGATAATTAGAAAATAGAGGAATACAGCATAGTCATTTGAACGACACAACCTTCTCTCCCATTCCTGTATCTCTCATAAAACTAGTATAAACCTTGCCACGTTGCCTCCAGCAATATTTTAATAGCTGGCTTTGTATTTGAAGGTTGTGGTTTTAACTGTTATTTAAGCAGTATTAGGTCCTCATATGCATATAATGTAGCCTAAGGATAGATATTTTCCAATCTTCCAGGCACAATCACAACTCCGAGTATCTTTGTGTTAAAAGTATAAAGCACGTGGCAACTTTGGAGATGAAATTCAGTGAATAGGGAGGAAATAAAAGTCATGCAACCCATTAACATTTAAGGCTGCTTGTCGTGCAGCAATGGGTAAAGAATTGGTGAAAAGCTGTTGTAGAAGGGCATGAAAACAGACACTGCAAGGATGAGTCTGGTGATGGACACTAATAATATCAGCACTGGAGATGTTCAGACAGATTTCTTATGTGTTTATATTTCTGCAGTGATATCCTCTTGCCACAAATTCCAATGCAAGGGTAGCACTTAGGGAAGATACAAAAATAGGTACCTGCTTCTGCAAATCAAAAAGTGAATGCCAGCATTGCCACCTTCACTTGCTTCACTGAGAGATGGTGGTAGGATCTTCTACAGGGTGCCTGTGCTGGGAGAGCCAGATGGACTGAGGTGCCTATGCTTTGAAAAGCAGTAGAAGAATTCAGATACACCTGCATTCTCAGTATATCTTAAGTACCACCCAGCTCTTTACTGAGTGTGGAGGTTTTCTTCAGTTCCACCCTTAAGTATGTTAATGTGAATTTCTTGTTATTGTTTTAGCCCTTGAACCCTTCTGACATACAGGGCTGGATGCATTTAGATTCCTGTGATCAGGCAAATCAAACCTAATGAAAAATAGTGCTTTAATATGTTGATATTAAAATATCTTAAGGAGGAGCACATCATTATATTTGTAATCAGGTTAAAGTATAAAATTCTATCTAATCTGAAATTTGGATCTCTGTAATGGACCTCGTAAAATACATAATCACCTACAAACTGCAGTTCACCTTCACAAGCTGACTGATATCCTTCAGACCTCCTAGGAAATGCCCAGGACACCTCAGAAGGCTAAAAAATAGTAAGAATAATTGAGTATTAATTGCTTCTTTTTTGGTGGTGAAAGAAGATTGTCATGAGTCACAAAAACATAACATGTCCTACACATAAAAAGCTTGCACTTGAAATACACTGACTTGAAATCCCTGCTTTGCTTTCCTGATGGAGAATAGCTGTGGTAACAGGAAGATGTTTCTATAGTAAACTGCAACCTCTTGAGAAAATCCTTATTGCTAAAAAATGTCTGATGTGTGCAAAGAGCTTTGTTTTCTAGAATTTGGTGTCTTGTGCTGTAATTCGGGGAAATTTAAAGAGACTACTGAAGTGAATATTTAAGTTTAAGAGAAAGCAGGTAAATAATGAGGACTTAATTTGCATCAGGCTCTGATGTCATTGTCAGCTGCATAACACTGTAGTTCTCAGACTGTACTTGCATTTGTTTTAAGAAATTTTGATATTTTTGCACAGTTGTTTTCAAAGTTCTTTGATTTTCAGATCTCTAAACATTTCCAAATGAATGTCCAAATTCTCATTTAATGAGTTCATGATTATTGATGCTAAGCTCTTTTCTTAGTCACCTTAGACTTGCCTGTGGACCATGGGTAAAAATCATTCAATCAAACTGTTCCACTAATATATTATAAATATAAATAAATATCGATGAACTTTTTAGGAGAAACCATACAAAAACACAGTAACTGGTTTTTTTGCTTTTGCATATGTTCCTTTTAAAAGAGTTGATACATAGACTATTTGGCCAAAGAAAGCAAGCATAAAATATAGAGCATTGAATAACTCTATAAGCTTAGCAAAGAAAATGTGGAAGAGTGCTGTGAGCCAGACCAGAACACTGAAAATGCCAATGGTTGCCAGAAAAATTCTCAGCAGCTGTGTCAAATGTAAAGAATTGTAAAATTTTGTTAGGGTTTGTATTTACTTCCAGAGTGTAGGTTCTAGTGTGCTGCATTTTCATTGCAAAATGAATAAATGATGTGATATAAAAATGATGATAATTTTATATTACAAATCATAAATGTTTCTATGTATCCGATACCCAATAACATCTCAGCTTGCTGCCTTACTGTCTTATTCTTCTTCTCAGTGGTTCACAAATGCTGTTTCAACTCTATCAATTTTCCAGTGTTCTGTTGTTTTTGGAGTATATCGCCCTTCTCCACTTTACCAAAGCTCTTTTCTCCAAGTATATTAACCATCATTTCCAGTTAAGCCAAAAAGTTGTTGGGGTTTTTTTTCCCCTCCCTGTTTGGCACTCTTGCTTTGCAGGCTGTCTTTCAGCATCTTGCACTTCAGCTCCATGGCAGAGAGGCCAGATGATTCTGGAAGTCGATGTTAATTTATTTTAAGGTTGATGGGTGTGTGGACTCTTTAATATATTTAGACAGCTGTTGGTATTGTCAAACCCTGACCTTATTGATTGCTTGACAAATGGAATTTGACATTTGGTTTTTGTGATTTGTCTCAGGAGCTTGGTCATCAAAATTCCAGTCTTTTGTGTTTCTTGGGTAGAGGATGGTCAATTATACGAAGGATCGCTTTTCTTATCTTCGCAAACTTTGAGAAATACAGTTGTTCGTCTCCTCCAGTGTATATAGAATATTAATAAAATCTCTCTTCGGCTGTGAGATCATATCTGGTGGGAATGCCTTCATGAATATTTCTTTGGGCAAGCCTTTTCTGTTCTTAAACTTTCTGAAAACACTTGTGTGAATGAAAGCTTTGTCAGCTGAATTAGGCTGAAAAAAAAAATGACAATAATAAAACCAAAACCAATGAAACAAACCAGAAAGCTTTATTTATGAGTTTGCTATTTTGAGTTTTGTCATAGGATAATTCTAGTCTTCATAATCTCCATCTTTCTGACTTTCTAGCTGCACTTTTTTTTCTGACTGCTTTCCCCCCCACTCCCTTGTTTTACGATGAAAGACAAGGAAGATACAGAAACCAAAGAAGGAGGGATAAACTTCCCTCAATGAAATCTATTACTGATTATAACTTGAGGTCATATTTCAAGGTAATATGGAGGGACAAGAGGAATTGTGTTTTCCAGTTTCACAGAGATGGCTCATCCTTGCCATATATTGACCTTAGCCAGTTCCCCTTCCTGATGAAGGACAAAAGAATTAAGGGGCCTGATTTTTTGGTATTTCAAAGAGCTGGAAGAAAACTAGGGAGATCCCCACCTCTGTGTCCCTTCTGCAGAGTGGTGGCTTCAGGGAGAAAAAGGAACGGTAGTCCTTCTCTGGAAGTTCTGAGCTCTAGCACTTCTGGAACTCGGCAGGTTCAGATCCTCTTAGCAGTCTTTATTCTCTGGTGCGTGTTCGTGTTTGTGAGACGAGACTTGTTTCACCTGAAAAGCATCCCTGCAGGAAAACAGCATGAATAGCATATTACTGTAAAAAATGTTATGGATTCTTTTGTCTCTCTGCAGGGATATGGTTCTAAACTTCCTGTTTAGATTTAATTAGCACTATAATGTAAAGATCTAGAACAGTGTGTGCAGAAAAATAATTGATACTTTTAAGGAATCTGTCATAGGCAAAAATGGGAAATTAGAGAGAAGTATACAGAATAACACGAGTGAAATTGTCACATCAGGAGAGGTTGAACAGATGATCTTCATGTTATGAGAGAAGAATAAAAACATAAAAGCAAACCAGAGGAGATCAATAAGCATTTAAAATTATTTTTGTTGTTATTATGCGTATGGCCACAAAAGATTCCAGCAACATAGAGAGCCCAAGCAAAAATAGACCGAAAAAGTCAAGTAATTAAAAAGTCCAGTTCTCCTTACAGAAGGATAGGATTTGGGTCTAGTTTAGGTGCTGTGATAATTGTCTAGAGACTTCTGAAGGAATCTCCTTCCTTTCAGCTATACGGGAATCGTGAGAAGACAAACTTCTAACACGGGTGCTATGACTGTCTCCCTGCTCTCGTTGGAACTAACACACAGCTCCACTAATACACAGTACAGACTCAGGAATATTCTGGTTTCTTTTTCTATTTAAATTCTCAGTTCTGCTCAGTTAGTTTAGATCTGTTTTTCTTTCCTGACTAAATACAGCAAGAAGTATTAAGCTTATAACCATAAAAAATTTGCACACCTAACGAGTTTTTTATGCACACAAGGACTTTTCAACAGCTTAAAATTGCAAATGTGCTCAAGCCTCTTTCTGCTTCCAAACTCCACACCGCCTAAGTTTTCACAGCAAGTCTCTTTATTTTATTGTCCATTTCCAATTTTAGCTATTTGTGCTTTCCTAGGTTAGAATATTGTTTCTTTCCACAAAGGCATAAATTTCTATTTGTGACATAGCAATAATTTCCATGGCAACAAATCATAGTGTTATGAAGGTGAGCAAAATCCAGAAGGTGTGGGTGGTGGGGATGAAAGTTGGGAAAAAAGCCCTCAATAATAACAGGGCTAATAGAAAATTATAGGCAAAGAAAAAAAAAATATTTAAAGGTTCTCTATTCTCCTGTTTGCTCAAGGATACAACTGGTTTTTTAAGAAGGGTGTTCCAGAGCTGACTGAATTGAGTTTGCAGGGATTTGGATTAGCTCCTGACAGAACTCTGATAAAACTACCTCCTGCATGTCTCTGGGATGTTCTGAATACCTTATTCAGTCAAGAATTGTACTGAATTCTCTCTAGGAGTTTTTCATTAATACAGATTTCTATATTCTAAGTTGGATATAGTTACATAAGTTTGACCTATAATGAAAGTATATGACTTGCATCAATCTATCAAATGCTTGCTCAGAACTTTCAGGAAGTTTCATCAAGTACATCTTACCTTGGATCAGTGTTTGTGATCTTGGCTGTGGTGTTTTAAAGTTTTGCAATAACTGGTTTAAGAATAATAATGAAATGTTTCATCTGTACAGTGGGACTTTATGCACATTAGCTCCAATAGAAGCAACTATTTCATGGTATTTTAAATATGATTGTATCTGCATTAAGTACTGCAGCACTGTTTATTTTCTTCCATATTGATTTTTAATTAAGCTAATGCTGTAGAATTATTTGAGAGGGCAGGGGAAGTGAAATCCTAATCTTATTAGCACTGATATAAAATGCACCGAGTTCAATGGCATTTCAGTTTGTCCTGGGCCTGATGTGACTGAGAACAGATGTGGGCCCTCTTGGATTAGTTTTTTGTTCTTATGACAAAGTCATTTGGTTCCGGATCAGATTTTTCATTCATATGACATGGGTTTGGCATGTGTTGAGTTGATCAAAGAGTAGAGAAGGCCAAGCCTATCTGATTAAAGAAATGCTTCATCTTTTTTACTGTAGTTGCACGGGGCCAAAACTTGGGATCTCCAGTCATTTTGAGTTAGTCCTTTTTGAAACAAGCCTCACTCTCGTCTTGGTTTGTTAATGCAATGACATTGAAAACAGTACAAATTTGCCTAACAAGAGTGGTTTAAAAATAGAGAAGCTTAAATAGTAAGTCTACAAAAATATTTTATTTGGTTTCCAATCATTGATATAACCTTTTTTTTTGTTGTTGTTTCTCTGGTAAAACAAAGAAACAAACAAAACCCTAAAAAACAACCAACCACCAAACTGCTTTTTGCTCCCATCAGGAAGTGCTCAATAGAATAGGAACATAGTCATTGGGAATTGCACACGATTTGACCTCAGTTCAACTGCAATAGCCTAACTAGCATATGGCACATCAGTATTTTCAGTGTGTATGTATGCACGAGGAGTTCGGGAGAAAATCTCATACTGTGGCTTCTATACCTCCATTTCACTAATGGAATATACGTACATTGCCTTGGTAGATGAGGTTTATGTGACCTTTATATGGCATTAAACAGTTTGTTAAAGTCAAAATAGTCTCCTTGTACTAAAAGCTGAGTGTTTGTTGCCAATATTTTAAGACTTTCTGATATTATTCTGGTGGACTGGTTCCCTTCTTGTTGGTGCATAAAACAACTACGGAGTCACTACAGCTGCTATTGTGCATAGTCCTTAAGAAAATCTCTTTCATTCTTCATTTGTTCTGGAAAAAGCAACAGCACTAGAGAGCCCTCATCCCTGTATGTAGTAATCACATTGTTTCACTCATTTGTAGCTGGTGACTTTTCTAAATATTTTTCATCAATAGAAAGCAATGTAAAAATCAGTAGATTGCAGCTTGTAGCTGGAATTGATAGATAGTTTAGGTGGCAGGCTTTGAACTCCCTTGGCAATCAGTAGTTGAAAGAAATTACCTTCCTTCCATAGCTAGGATCTTCTGCCAAATTTACCCTGTTCACGTCTAAATCTCTTACATATTTTAAAGGATTAAAGTTACAGATGAGATTAAAAACTTTCCTCTTGGCTTCAAAAAGAGAACAGAATTCTCTATACAAGCATAACTGACAACCTCCCATGAGAAAAAAAAGGAAAACACTAAAGATGTTTCTCCATCTCTTTAACCATTTATTTTCCTTTTTTTTCAACTAGATGTCTCACTGAGATGGCTCATTACAATATGGTCTTGTTAGACCTTATACAAAGGTTATACTTTATGATTTGACATACAGTATTTTTCTTCCTTTGAACTCTTCTTTGAATCCGTAATTCTTAACAGTGTAGTTAATTCTACATGTTGTGGCAGAATTAATTGTGTTGCCATAACATCACTTTCCCCTAATAAATTTTCCACTGTGGGGATTTCAGCACTTCAAAGACGACACAACATACCTTTTGCTAACTAGATGATAAGGTTTCATCTACGCAATGGAGCCAATGATTATTTTTGAACCAACATATAATTATGAAGACACAGCGAGAGAACTTTCAACATGCTCGCAAGTGGCAGAACTAAACGCAAGTAGAAATGTCATGTTGGGGTGGAGGTTCAAAGTTAGCATCCAGTCTTCGACTCTGCAGCTGCTATAATTACACAACTCTGTAAATTGGAATCATTTATCCTCTGCCAACTGCAGTAATTAATTTTCTCTTCAGTCAGTGGAGGGGGGATTGATCTTTCCTTTATGAAAATCTTTCTCACGCAAATACCACTTGGCTCTTCTATGTTTCCAGTTCTGGAAATTTGTCCTTCTATACAGCAGGTATTAAGGAGTGGAATTCCAGCTTCCTGGCCTGTGTGTTCTTGTCTGTGTGGCAGTGATGAAAACAAATATTCAAACCAAGTGTGGGGTCTTCTCATGGTACTTAATTGCTGCCTGATTATGGAATTAGGGGGGCTTGTCTAGTAGCAAATGACCACTGTGCAAACCTTTGGCTGGTTATATCAGTCACTAGAAGACAGATATTTCTTCTAAGGGCCTCTTGAAAATCTATGGTAATGATTCATGATTTTTATTTGATTCATAGTCTGTGTCTCCATTCTCACACTGCCCTTGCTCTCTTTAGAGAAGTGGTACATTAGGAAGAAAGCCGTACTCTGAAAGTCAGGGACTTTAACCTTAAAAGTCAATTTACATTTGGGCTGTAGCTGCTTTATACTCTCTGATTGCTGCCCTAAAAGAGCTGTTACCATGTAATTATTCCCTTATAGATACTGCCTAGGAGAGAAGTCTGTCCTGCTACAGACTGTGGTATTCCTCTGCTAACTGCTTTGTAGCTAAACCCAGAGGCTGTATGCAGCTGTGAGTGGAAACATGCTAGAGCTCCCCTGGATGTTTCCTGTTCCTGATGGCACACTGAATATGTGATGGATGTTTCTGTTGCTTTTAACTGACCTGGTCCCTTACTGACCACAGAATTAAGTCAGCAATAGTCACCTTTGCTCTCCAATAGGCTCCTGGCTCCAAATGTGTGATTGGGAAGGAGTCAGGACCTCCAGCCAGGGAGGACAGGACCTGACTTTTCTAGATCGCTCACTGGTGTCCTTCCAATTCAAGAAGAGGCATTTCAGTGATGCAGGTGTGGGAAAAGCTTTTGTTATCACTACCCATGCTATGTTTGTTCACAAAGAATATGGAACCCTTCTCCTAAGCAAGAATTTTCTCAAGTTCACTTTAAATACTTTGCCATTTTACCTGTTCATTTACTATCTTGTACTTACTGGGCCAGATCTTCTATTGCAATAAAGCTCTTGGTATTTTTCTGATGTCCTGTCGGGTCCAAGTGAATGTTGAGGTGTAAGCTACTCAACTACTCTGAAGCTACTTCATCCCTGGTGATTTATGCTAGTGGACTATCCAGCCTCCAGCTGCCACAGATTGTCCACCTGAGATGGAAAGTGAAAAGCTGGGGGAAAGCTTTTATCACTCCTGGCTTGTAAAACTGTGTTTTATACAGGCTTTTGTTTAGTCTGATTCTGAGTGAAGATACAGTGCAGGAAGGATCCAAGGCGAGGCATAATTCTCTGATGTGTAACCGGATGAGGAGGAGTCGTTTAAAAGACTTGTCCTTCTCCCTTTGCCAGTGCCTGGTTGAACCTTTTCTATAATCTTCTGCAAGCAAGACTGTTTACTGGCAAGGAAGAGTAAATAAAACTATAGGAATTAGAATGCTTGTAACGTAAGAAGTAAAAAGAACATCCCTTTTGCTTTCTCTCAGCCCATATATATTATATTCATGTTAGTACAACTACTGTAGATACAGTAAAATGATGGCCATTTGAATAGAAGTACAACTCTGTTTATCCCCCACAAAGAAGTGGGGGATTTTTCTCCATAAGAAACTCACTATATTCCAGTTTGAGATATTCGATAATTCTTCTTTGTATCAGAGCTTTAACACAGCTAAAACACATCAAACATGATCAAGCTACATTTATCAGCAGAAAACAGCTCAAGTAAAATTATTAAAAAATCCTTTGAATTTCAGAGGTAGGAATACAGCGTGCTCCTTTGGTGTTTAACTTCATATGGTGATTCAGAATGATCTGCTTCCAGGCCTTGATCTTTGCATATTTATACTTGCTTTATTGGTGTTGGAGGTTTTGTTTGCATTTAATAATTATGCAGCTCAGAGTGGATGTTGAATGAGTTTTCTGGAAGTTAAGTAAAAATCGCTATTGGTTTGGACAGGCAGAGCCCACGTATTGACAGTAGACACGCATTTGAAATCAATACATTACTCGTGTTTGAGAAGCCTGGAGCAAAATCCTCAGGTGGGGTAAATCACCATAACTCCTTTGACTTGCAGGAGATCGAGCTGATTTTCACCAGCTGGGAATCTGGACTTTGTTTGGGTTTCCTGTTTGACTAAACTGAGCCAAAAGCAAAGGAAATCTTTTATAGATATTTTTTTTTCCCTGAAAATTAAAAGAAGGGGTGGGGGGAGGAAATCTGAGTGGGGATAGTAGTAAATGAGCATCTCTGAGTGGAACAAAGGAATAGAAGAGAGGGGCTAATTGTTTAATTAGTAAATGTCTGCTTGGTTAATGACATATTAATGAGTTTTTAAGACAGTCATATCATTTACCATAAAAGACCCATGTGTGTATCCCTGGATGTACTGTATAATTAAGTAATGTGACCCATAGGAGTTCATCATTTAAAAACCTGTCAGCTGTCTCCTGTTTGGTAGCAGATGAGTAAGCTCAGGAGGGGCTCACCAGGAGGACTCAGACTTTTAGGTCCAAAATATCTCTCTTTATGAAATCTGTTAATCTGTCAGCAGTGTAGTATCTGTGCCTAAAGACTGTGTGGACTAGGATTTGTCCAGCAGTCCAGTGGGTTCTTTGTTAACAGAAAAGTTGCTTCTGTGAGGTGGTGTATCCCACAGGCTTCCTCCTCTCAGTTCAATTCCATCATCCGTTGGAAGTGAACAAGTGAGGTGCTTGTTCAAGGTGTTGACCCTGGGCTGAGGCATGAGATTTACCCAGCACTGATGGTGTTCATACTTCTTTAGATAAATTCTCACTGGCAGAGATAAAGTATCCCTGGTCATAGATGTACTGATGAACTGTACTGTCTGTCCTCCTCCTAAAGAATCATTCTGGCTATGGCAACAATGGATATCTGTTTAAAAATTTTCCTCCCTCGTTCTCCCCCACTCTGCTTTAGGGCAGCAGTAGGCCTTGGGTTTGGGTTTTTTAACTATTAAATTTATTCTTCACCCTTTTGATATTTGAATAATGCTTTGTAGAGTGTTGCAGCAAAGTCCTTGCTGCTTATATTCCGTTACCTTTTAAAAAGAATGTGGGTGTTGGGAAAGGTGTGGATATTGGAAACTGCTTGCCTTCACCTTCAAAGCTGGGTGCAAATGTCAGGATCACTCATCCTTTCTGCCTCCATGTGTAGATAGATATATAATCTCATATAAAAATCCATTTTATTGCTGGGATTCAGATTTGAAGGTTATTAATGTTGGGGTGAGGTTCAGATGCAGGGTATGTGGGTCTAAAGTTTAGGCTCTCAGAGCTGTCTTAAGCTATTGAAAGACCATGGGCAAAGGACCCACCTGATACATGGTATGTATGTGAGGAAGACCCTCTTAGATCTTGGATTTGAGGGCTTGACCATTGTGGGTGGGCAATATAGTGACAGAGCACTACCCTCACTTCTGCTTTCTTCCCTCACCACTTTTTGGAGGGATTACGGGAGCACCATCTCCAGGATTCCAGACTTTTAATGCAGAGAATCCCACTGCAGCATGCAAAGAGTTGGATATGTCTACCTCTGCTGTTGTATAAGTCATTTGGAGTCTGGCCCTAAAGAGAGCATGGGCATACGGAGAAAGGTCTTTGGGTACCATAGCACATGCTTCGAAATTAACAAAAATATCTGTGTGGGGAGAAACGTTAAGGAAAATAGAGACCATTTTTCATTTTCTTCTGTTAAATTTTCATGACCTTTTTTCCAGTTAATTTTTTCCCAACTCTTAGTTCACAGGGCACCTGTGGCAAATATTGTAGGTATAGTCTAAGAAACTCTTCTAGTTCTAGAAGCAGGTTTTGGTCAAAATTACTAAAAGCTTTTTCCTAGTTTCCATAACAGTAAATACACTTATGTGACAGAAAAGCAAGAGCTGTAAAATGAGTACTATGTCTTGTTGTGAGTCTCCAGGTAACTGGATGTGTTCTGAGGTTCAACTTTCTAGGAGACCCCTGTAAGTTTCTTCAGGTTTGGTAATGAATTAGAAAGAGGTAAAAGAGCTTAAGCGTATGGATGAGATTTAAGCAGCTGAAGTAAGGGATTACACCTTCATAATACAAATCAGCAAAAGTGGTGCTACCTTAGCAGTAGGGATGACTGACAAGACAGCAGAAGCAGCTCAATGGATCATTTATCTGATTCACTACTAACTCAAGAGTCTTGTATTGCCTTCTGGATTGTGCTTTTAGTGAGGCATTGCTTTCTCTTTGTTGTTTTTTTTATTGGCTTTATAGTCTTCTGCAAGCAGATGTTTGAGAGAGAGTAGTATTCCAAGAATGGGCACCTCCCCAAAGCTGGATGTTGAGCACCACGTATAACTCTTGGCTTACACCTATTCACGAGCAGAAACAGAAGAGCACTCAGTCTCATACCTGTCCCAAGTACAAGGTGTAGAGAGCACAGAAAGAAACCATATAGACCTTATAAATGATGAATTCATTTTTTTTTTCCAGTTTGATTTTTTTTTGGCAGCGGTAAGCAAAGTACCGTTGCTCCTGATAGATGAAGTTTGAGAGCAAATATTTCACACTGACTAAGGGCTTAATTCTGATCTCTCCCCTCTGCGAGTGTGTATCATTAATGATTCATTGCATATTTTGAATAATAAGCTGTCTGCATAGTGGAGGGCAGAACAGAGTCCTAGGAGACTATTGCATGTGTGATACATTAAGAATTATATTGAGAATGTGTAACTTATTAAAGCAGCTATCTTGGGTTAAGTCACTGTCGGGGTGCATGTCTGTATATTTATCTGAAAATTAGGGGAAATTAGAAAGTGATCTTAGAGAAGGGAGAGAGACTGGAGAAATATGAATTTAAGGAAAAGCTATTTTTTAAAAAGAAAGAACATGAAGCATGACCTTCAACTCCTGAGTTAATAACATTTGAGCAAAACTGACAAAATGTATTTGTTTGCCTATTCTAGTTAGTTTAGGTTCTTTTATCTCCACCTTGTAAAATGAATGCGAAAATTAAGTCGCTGGCAACAAGCTGCTTTCCTGAAATTAAAGGTTTATTGAAAAATGAATAATATTTTATTTGGTTATAAAACATATTTTTTGTAAGAGAGCAAACAGAGCTTTAGAAAATTGTTACACGTATCCCCATACACAAACATGTAGGCACTTAGTATTCCATATATGTATAAAATTTGCACACACATCAGATTGTCAAAATTTGTCCTCTTATTCTCAAGTAGGTATGGTTACAGTGAATTAAAACTGAAACAATATCCCCCAAACTCTCTTTGTGCAAAATACAATGACTTTTGTTGTCCCCCAATTCATTCCTGCCATTCTCTATCCTCTTTTCACGCACTGGCAGGAATATGTTATTTGTAAACAAAAATTGGCATACGGGAAGTTGGGTTTGGTCCAACAGTACCTTGAAGAGCGGGTGGCTGGCCAGGAATAGGGGTATTGTAGGTACATTGTACAAGTGTAGTAATTGCTTGAAGAATACACGTTGAGGAAGTGCTTTGGTTGAAGACGTGGAGTCAGGCTTTGGCTTTCTCACTGAAAGGATGAAACCCTGAAAGAAGTGGTTTGTACTAAAGCAAGGATGTTTTGTTGCTCTATCAATGCTCCCCTTTTCTAGTTCAGTTTCTGTATTGGGAATATTGGGGGTAAATAGTAGCTACACACCGGTATGTGTGGATGTTTTCTATTTACATTCAGTGTATCTCATTGTCTATTATTATCCCTGTATATTGTACACATAACAGAAGAGTAAAAAGGGATACAATTGTGTGTATACTGTAGTAGATAGAGTGTTTTCTGTGCTGGGAGGAAGGAAGGAGGGTTATTTGATCTGCGTTTTAAGAGAAAGTGATACTGTGAAGTTGTCTAACTTTGTAAGCTCTCCCTTTGAGGGAGATATGTGTGTGCAATCTGCATGCCTGGCTAGCTCTTTGATGATAAATTTGGACTCAGTTTTTAGTCAACTACAAGAAGGTGCCAAAAGCATTGGCATCTGTTTTTCAAAATTGGCAGAGTTTCCTTGGCTGCAAATTTCTTTCTCCTGTCTCATTACTTTACTCCTATCAGCTTTTACCTGCATGAAGAAAGACCAAAAGAAAAAGGCAAGAAAACCCTTTAAAACTTAAGTAGCTATTACAACAACAGAGCCTAAACCACTCAGGGTGAAGATTCTATAATTTCCCCTCTTTACACATACTAGGTGCAATCAAACAACTTGAAGCAATAACACAGGGGGAAATATGTTTTACATAACTTGACTTCCAAATAGCGATTATCCCTTCAAGGCTATTTGTTTTCTCAAGAATCCTGCTGGTTGTAGGCTCTATGTTAAACCTGTTTCCGATGATAACCTAGCTAAACCCTGCCTTTCGTTATGTTAACCAAATTATGGATGCTAGGAGTGAGCAGGAATTATGGGCTTTGTCGTCATGCAGAAATGTTGTCTTAGCGGTGCTGGGAAACCACGTACGAGTTCCACAAGATCGCAGAAGAGGTAGCTTAAGATCAGTAGCAGAAACTGTTTACTTCAACACAGCCAAGCTGGCACCTCTAGTATTTGCAAGTGATTCTGCTCATTGGCTCTATGTGACCTGAGATCCTAAGAATGACACTAGTTTTGTTTTATGGTGAACAGATTCATGGTTATTGTGGCTTTGTATTTTTTTCTCCCCAAGATTTAATTTGATTGTTTTGAAAATATGAGGTAGACTCGTGTAATATTCTGAATTAAATGACAGAAGAAATGGGTGATACTGCTCTTAATCTATAAATCATCACCTAAGGAGATCTGAAACCATCTAACCAGATCCGAAGTCGTGAGATTCTAGAATGCTCTTGAGAATCTAGCCTCTGTCTTTTGTAATAATGTGTAGACCCAAGGGAATCATGTCCACATTTGCTGCTGTCTTTGGGCTGGCAGAGACTAGATGTTTCTGGAAGAAATATCTCTTTTACTCATAAACTGTTGGTTTTGCTTGTAGGGCTGCTGCTGCAAAGCAGCTTGGCTGCTTATCACAAATATCAGCAACTCTTACTGAGTCTAAACAGAAGATGCTCCTTAACTGGCTCTCTTTTTTGTTGAGAGCCAAAATCCCTCTTCAGCTGGGTTTCCTAAGCCTGCCTCACATCATATTTGTGATGTTTGAAGGAAATTATTTTGGAAAGAAACTCTCAGTGCTCATTATTTCCTGGAAGCTGCAGATCTCTCCAGCAGCTTTTATCTTAGGTACAAGGGTTTTGTTTTTGTTTTTCCTAGTCACTCTTTATTTTGCCTTTCCCTCTTGCTGTTCTGCAATAGAAACTGATTCCCCCCTTTCTCCAGTTCACACTGCCTCTGTAAAATGGGTGAATCCCCAGACGGACAATGTTAAATCTGCGGTAGAGCCGCATTTGTGGCTTTGTACAGCCACAATTACATGCACATCTCTGGATTGTAGAAGGAAGTCATAATAGGGCTTTTCCTTCTTTTTCTTTCATTTTTCTTTTTTTTCCCCTATTATTTGGTTTTGCTTGGTGGGTTATTTTATTTTATTTTAAGGGAGCTATACCCGAGTAGTTTAAGTACTACCTTTCCAGACAGAATAAGCACCCAAGTACCGGCTGCTTAAGAAAGTGGTGAGTCTTCATTTTTGCTCATTCTAGGTATGCTGCAGACTTGAGGAAAGAGGTGGAAACTTTACACTCTTTTCCCAGATTCCACAAAGTGACATTTGATGCTTAGTACCCAATCCCAACGGCCAACCCTCAGTCATTAGGGACGTCCCGTTTTAGCCAGGACTTGGGATAAATGATGCAAAACAGCCTAGCCTGCTCTTATGCTAACTCCCTAAGCACCCTAGG
>JAAGNO010007717.1:0-17188 GCA_033439905.1 Ceryle rudis | reverse complement strand
CTCCCCCAACAGAATTTTGATGTTTATATACCACTCCCCCCCCCCCCCCCCCCTTTTTTTTCCCCCCGATGATCTCTTTCATCTGTCTGTCTCTTAAGACAGAATTACTAAGAAGAGAGTTTTGTGTCATGAAGGTCAAGGTATTGAACTTGAAGGGGTATCAATTGCAATTGGATGGCAGCCCAGTAGGAGGATCTCTTAACGGGGTGGAATAAGAAACTTTTTAGTCTTTTTAGTCTGCTTAAAGATAATACTTTAAAATGTGTGCTCTAAGGAATCAGTCTTTGATTTAGAATATTTTGTCTCCTGCTTTTCTGAACATGCAGGCCTTAGATCTTTCTGTGATCAAACTATTTTTAGCAGATGAGAATTCCTCTGAATTTGATTAGAGTTTCTTTTGCATTTAACCTCAGTTGAAGCGAGGTACAACTGGGGATTTTTATTCTGTTAGCTTTTTGGTGTGTTTGCTGAATCTGTGTCACTTTCTCCTTTGTTCATTTTTGTTTCATACTTACTGATAGCTAGAAATGATCTCTGAAAGACAGAGCTATGGAAATTGTGTTCACTTTATTAGGCGGGCTGGTTACCTGCAGAAGCAGGAACTCCTCAGTCACAGCAGAACTGAATGATGGCACAAGAAGTGGAACAGTTGGCCTCTTGAAAGGAAAAAAGAAAATTTTCTAACAAAATCTTTCTCCACTGTTTTGTTGCCTCATAGAGATTCATGGTCCATATTTTAGTTGCATCTTTAATTGTTCTATGATTGTTTGGACAGTCACTGAAAGAAATTGACTTTGTGGAAGATAGGTGTAGACAAAAATAACTACTCAAACAGCTAAAATGACAAAAAATCATCTGAAGGCTAATATTCTCTTATAGAAGGTTGTCTGTCGCCCCCCAAAAAACCCCAAAGCTCCCAAATAAAAAGAAGCTTGGATGAAATGAAGCTACTAAATTTTAAAGGAACGTAGTCCATATAAAACGTAATGTCTTCAGACAAGAACCAATTTGTATTTTATATATAACCAGTGGCATTCACTGGATTTCCAAGTTGTCAGCAAGAGCTCCAGCATCTCTTGAAAAGAGTTGGGTAGATTGACAGATAGAAATAAATGAGAGAATTCTTCCATTTTCAAGCCTTACAAATCACAGGGTGTTTTTTTTTTTTCGCTTTTCTCTCCAAAACTTAGAATATTAACAAGGTGGAAGGAAAGGGGGGAACCCAAACCCTGAAGCTATGACCTGCATATGCGTGTGAGTGTTAAGAAATGGTGATTATCATCTTAACATAAATTCATTTCAAGGAATACAAAATGCTGTAATTTGAGTGGCAGCTCTTAGCCGTGAAGCATTCTTCTCTCTCTTAAGCTTTGATTAGATACATCACGTGCCATTCCACTACATTACTTTTAATTTCTCTTCCCCAAAGTAGTAATACCATACATTAAAGTTAAACCTTAAAAACATTAAAGAGAAGATACTTTAACCTGCATTAGGAGTGTATTTAGCGAGCCATAAAATTTTTCTCTCCCCTTAAGATAAGTACTCAAACACTTAAACAGGCTCAATAGTTATGCTGAAACAAATAGATTATAATAATGAACTACATCTTCCTTTTTTTTTTAATTGAATGCCAGGCTTGATATGATTATACTGTAAAGAATCTCTCTTGCTATAGGAAAATGGGGAAATTTTAAGCACACCCCTGTCATCTGACAATCCCCAGGATCCCCTCTGCTGCTCTTAAGTCTTTTTCTCTTTGGCCGACTGCCAAAATCCACTTTAATCCAAGGTAGTTTAAAGATTTAAGGTTTGATCCAAAGTCCATTGAAGTCAGTGGAGATTTTCAGTGCCTTCAGTGGGTTGAACAGGCTGTTGAAACAAGCTGAAGGCTGACAGCTCATTTTCTTCAGGGATACTGTTATTTATGTAGGTTAAGAGTAATTATAGGTAACATAGTGGGACAAACCCCACAATCCTTAGGTAATTACTATTTAGGCTGAACTGTTCAAGTCATGGGTAAAGATGGAAATATTCTATTTTGTGCTTTAATTAGCAACAATAAGCAAAGGCATAGATCTTTAATTTCTCAATAGTTATCAGTACTGTAAGCCAGGTAAGAAGCTCATATGGGAGAAAAGCGTTTTGGTTTTAAAAGTTTGTCCCCAGGAAGTGTTATTCAGAGGATTATGGCATTCATTTCCTTGCCTAATAAGGTTTTATGCCACACCCTTAAGCACATTTCTGAAGTATCTCTAGGAAAGGTTCATAACAACAGCAGCCAAGAGCCTAATTTTCTTTCCTTTCCCTCTTGAGGCAGTTGTTATTCTTCGGGGTTTTTTATAACATTTATTTTCTTGCTTACTCAGTTTTCTGCCAATGGGTTGGCACACTGCAGCTGGTGTTGAGCCTCTTGTTGCCCTCACTGCACTTTTGACAGCAGTGAAGGTAAGAAGAAAGTGCCCAACTACTGGGCCAGGAAGGACAGGAGGGGCTGTCTGTTATTTCCACTCCTGAAGTAGTGACCTTTTCCCAAGTTCCCAAGTCACTCCAGTGCTCCACTCATTCCAGTTCCACACTGTGAATGAAAAATTCACAGACTCTTTATAAAAAAAAAAAAAAAAAAAAAAGAAAGAAAGGAGGGGGGGGGGGGGTCTGTAAAAGAAGTATCCTGAAAAATTTCTAACAACCTTGTGCTTTGAAAATTTGCCTTTTTGCAATTAAGTTAAAAAAATGATTTGGACTGGAAGACTTGTGATCAGATTCTAGGTGGAATTCTTGTTCCTTCTAAATCATTCTTTCACCCGCTCTCCTGACAGTGTCAACCTTAACAGCTTTGGATTGATAGTCTGGCTGTCTATCTGCTGTAGCTTGTCAGCAAGTGGAATCAGGTTTATGTGATTTCGTTATATTTTTTAAAGTATGTATTTGAACTAGTCCTACAGGCAGCTCAGTACTTTTCCACCCCCCTTGTCTATTATCAACTGATTCTATTCTTCCATTTAGAAGCACCATCCTTTCATTGCACAGAAGTATCTGAAACGAGAAGAGTTGCTGACTTTCTGACTGGGATATACAGGAAAGTCTTCAACAGTTTCCCATCATTTAAAATATAACTTTTTAATCTTTAATGTTTATTCATTCTCTGCTATGGATGGTAACACCAATACCATCGTTCTTGTCACTAAAATCTATATCAAAGATATAAAATGTAAGAATGTAACAAAAACCAGCTTTCCAGGGGGATCTACAACTGGTTTTGCTTCCAAAACTGAATTGTAACAATGTTGATACCTGCGTGTGTACAATAAAGAAAGAAATGTGAAAAGGCTGCTGATTTTTAAACTGCAGCTCTTCATATTCAGTGGCCATGGTTGAAATGACATTTTCTGATACTTACCGGCCCATGTTATTTACAGTACAGCTGGGCTAAAAAGGGCAGAGAAAAGGACAATCATTACTGTCGTGACCACCAAGTATTTTTCAAATAAGGCCCTCGGCAAAAGGGTACAAGTTCTTGATGGGTAAAAGTATTTAATATTTTGTGACTTGCTTTTGCACCGTGTCCACTGGCGACTTTACGGTATTTTTAGGCAAGCATTAACTCTTACGATTGCCACTGTTGCAGTGATGTCTGTAGGAGAGAATGATTTTAACAAAGGCAGTGTCAGTAGCAACTGGGAAATGTTGCTCATGTAGATGATTCATAATATCACCTCTGCTCATGATACTGTGCAGTGTAGTGCTAGGGATGATTTGTGATTTGGTGACTTCAGTATCTACTGTAAGATTTAACAGCATTAAGCTCGCATTCAGCAATGTGTTATTGGTGGCTCTATAGAACTGTTCTACCAGTTGTAGAAATGCTGCTCTCTGAATGCACCCAGTGCCTTGTATGGATAATATTCCCGTGGAAAACAATCCCACTGACAGGATTTTGGCCAACCTTAGAACTCTTCCTGAGCAACACAAACCAATCCATGAAGGGTGATGCTTGTTGTGCTCAGACCAATATTGTGTGAGACCTATATATTTATTTTAAATTCATACTTTGGCTTTTTATGCGGAGGAGCAAGTAGAGCTAGAATTTACCAGAGTGGTCTTGCCAATGCCATCCAGTTGATACAGCATTGAACTGGAGTGGTCAGTGGAGGAATCAGGTTTTCCCTGTCTTCTAACGTGCTGAAGGAATGCTATTTGGTGATGTTATGTTTATCCAAAACAGCCAACTCTGTGGAAGACTTGGTAGAGTAGGAAGACTTGATTCTGGTGAAAATGGGGGGGGGGAACCCAACCCCAAACCTTCCTACTCTAATGTAAACTCTTTCCTTTGGTTTCTACCATTTTATCTTGAAGAATGACAGAGGATTGTAAACCTGAATATAAAGTACACAGAGATTACTTTGCACATCGTTGAAGTATATCCTGTCTCTGGGGCAAAAATGAGCAGTGGTTTAAGAGCATGCGGTGATGCTGTACAGGAATTTATTTTTGATACAGTTCCAGCTTCTTGATGTAATTTCCCTCTATCAAGTTCGGTGATGGAGATGAAGCTAATGTTGCTGTTCTTCTAAATGTGCCAGAAGGCTCTTTGATAATCCCGAGTATTCTGGGGATCTTGACTGTATCTTAAAATTGTAGGAATATCTCTTCAGTGAGAGTAATTTCTGTCAAGTTCAGTGGTGCTGGGCGGATATAGATAAGCCATATTGGCCTGTGACATCTGTGCCGGTGCTGTAAGAGATTGCTCTAGCTGCCCAGATAGTTCAAATCAGCAAGTGTTTAATTGGTGATGTTTTCTTTGCAGCAAGATGCTGTTCCTAAGATGGCTAAGTACCGATTCCCTTTAGTTGTGTGAGAGAGAAATCAGCGCAAAGTAACGTGGATGTGGTTTTGCTGGGTTTATAGATGTTGAACCAAGGTTGTTGTGTTTGATGGGTTGTGATTTAGAATGAGGGGTTAGAGTTCTCCAGGACTCAGCCTGCACTTGCCATACAGTGATATGGATGGTAAAAGACAAAAAGCTGTGAGAGAGAATAAGAAAACCTGTCATGACTTGTAATAAAAAAATGAATCCCACAAGAATTTTGGAGTATTCACTTAATGCATTCCATGTGTTGTAACTATGGCAAAACTTTTTGAACCATGAGCTAGCGTTCTGAAGTAATTCCCCCAGTTGAACTAACTGGCAGGGATAATTTTTTTTAAGTCAATGTAACTGTATTTATAATGTTTGACAAACTAACTGTAGTTTACTCCAGGCTGCTATATCTGGTTTCTTATGGTATGTTTCACCAGTTCACTTGATAGCTCTGTTGCACAGAACTGGCCAAATCTAATTTACATACTGGAGGCTCTGTGGTCAACTGGAATTATGTCTTTGCCTTGTAATTCTGTGAACCTGGATTCACATGTGATGGGAGTTCAATAGAATAATGTGTTTGGTGGTCTCAATTACCTGCATGTCACCAGAAGAAATTTGTCCATATTAGACAAACTACCCAGCTTTGATGGAGTCCAGGCCAATTCCCATCTTCTGATCCAGAGAAGTCAAGTAGTAGAAGAAAATGGCACAAGTTCAAACTAGATTAGCTCTGCTCTGGCTATCTGGTGTTCACAACTGGTACCTGTAGAGCAGACACGGCAAGCTTCATTGACCTTGACAGTGCTGTGAGGGTAGTATTTTTAAAAGAAAGGACAGTTGTTGAAATGGTTTAAATCCAACTTACAGATTTACAGAGAGTCCGTCTCTGTAAAAATACCAGACTCAAAATTCCTTTTTTTTTTTTCCACTCTTTTTGGGGGATTTCTTTAGATAATGGGTATCTGTCCCTCACCAGAATTATTCAAGTGATGGAGGGAGGAGGGCATTAGACAAGGGCTTTTAGAAAGTCTTCAAAGGCAAATGAAAACTGCGAGCCAAATACCATCTGCTGGACAGCTCAAGGTAAAGGGGGCATTTTGCTGAGGTGAGAGGGAATGTGATGCCAGTATCTCTTTGGTACCAGTGCCTATCTTATGCTACAGTTTGTGAAAGTCTTCCACTGAAGAAAAATTTTCAAATTACACAGAGACTTCTTGGATGTCAGAGACTCCTTCTCTGGGGGTGAGGGTGGGCTCTTGAGGGTAGCTCCTACAGAACTGTGGGGATTCCTGGGTTCTCCTCCCTCTCCCAGGCCTGGTGGGATAATCCTGGTGCAAGGCTCCAGGGTTCCCTCACCAGAGGCATTCAGGGCAGTACTGGAAATCTCTGGGTTGAAATGGTACTCCTTGGTGTCCTTCCTTAGAGGATCTGGCAGAGAATACCTCACTTCCCAGTAGTCTCCATAAACTGAGAATTTTCAGAGTTACTGTTGCCATTGGTGGTTCTCACACTCTGCTTGTTCCACATGCTTCTGGACACTTCTGCACTTCATAATGATCAACAGAATTTGCAAAGAATGCAAATAATAACTGAAGTTATAGGAAAAAAAAATGTAGTTAAAAGGCAGCAAAGCAAAAAACCCCACAGAAAATACAAAAAACAACCAACCAAAAAATGCAAAATGAGCAAACAAACAAACAAAACACAACCAACAAACACCCAGAAAACCAAACTCTACTCCCAGGCCAAACTGGAAACACTGAAAATTACAGAAGAGTGCCCAAACAGAGATTGGAGCCCTGCAGTAGTGGCCTCACTATGGTAAACTAAATCATCTGTACAAGCTGGTTCCAATAAACCATTCAACGTGATAAAGGGGTGCTATTATATTACAAAGCCCAGAAGGCTCTGGTACTTTCACTGTCATGAACTGAATAGGTTAAAAGTATTTTAATGCAACTGGCATAGCTTTCTACAGTGAAAACAGAGCTACAGGCAGGAAAAAAATATCCCTTTATTAACGTATACAGTAGGTCACCAGGACAAATTAGAAGGAAGTAATCTGGTTTGTTCCGATCATTCAATACTGTGAAAACAGTTTAAGAAACTATGTAAAAGCAGCTGGGAAGCAAATAAGTTTTATAAGAAGTCTTGTAATAAAAAGTTTCTCTTGAAAAATGAATTGCATGTTTTAGTTGACAGGGGCCTCTCATGATGCAGGTCATGTTTTCTACTGGAGGGAAAGTTAACCCAGAGTCAGCCTCTGAAGGGAAGGCTCCTTGTCACCTTGCAGTTGTTATTTGGTTCTTTCCTTCCTGACTTCAGTGCTAGTGCTGTGACAGAAGAGAGAGACAGTTGCCTGTGAACAATAAATCCCATTTTGAAACATCCGCTGCCCTTGGAGTTCTGTGTTGCCTCTGTGGGTCATCTGACATTCAGTAAAATAGGATAAAGACAAAACAAAGTCTGTGAGCCAAGTGCCAGAATCCTTACTCGGGCTTCATCCCTGCTTGTTGATGAAAAATGTGCGAGAATGGGCTGCAAGGGAGAGGAAATCACTGTGAATTTCAGTTCCTTGCAGTTTCCTCTCGAATTCTCTGGTGAGAATGTTTTTTTAAATCCCAGGAACCTCAGGCCTTAAAATTTGAAATGCATATTTTAGGGGATCTGAAGGCATCAAAAAATCAAATATGCATGATCTAGCATTTGATGATAGCACTGTGGCAGCACAGTTCTACCAAATTTGCCTGATTGTGTACTGTGTATTCAGAGGCGGCCGGGCAAGATTCTTGGGAGTGTGGCTCCAGTGGATGGGGGAGACACAGGTTCTGTGTGTAATGATCAGCAAGGCATGATCTGTCCCCCGGTCTACATGGACAGAAATCCCAGCAGGCCAGAAAACTGGAACCTTTCACTGTTTCCTGTTGCTGGTAATTTGTGCAAACCAGATGGGCTGGGAGAAGGAAGGAGCTGTGTAGCCGGTATGTTCTGGCCGTGTCGGGTGACCCGAGGCAACAAGCTCCCCTTATCAGTAAAGCTTTCTAAATTTTTGGTGTGTCCATGGTTGAAGTTGCAGCATGCTTGGAAGGAAAGACTGTGAAGCCAAGTGAGGGAAACATGCTTGAGTCAATACTTTCCATGCAAATGGGAGCCCTGGGTTTCTACAGCTCTGCTGCAGGTGTAAATAGGAATGACTCCTACAAAGGCCCGCCTGGCCTGGCTGGATCTTGAGGATCTAGCCTTTAAAGACCACGAGGCTTCGTAGAGTACCTGTGGTTTGGGTCAGGTCTTCAGGAGATGAGAACTGGTTTAGCTCAACACGTCTCTAGGCAGTTGCTCCAACAGACATAGGCTGCAGGTTTAACTCTCAGATTTTACTCTGAGTCACAGTATCAGAGCCACAAATAGAGCCCTAAGTGCATTACCGTCAGCTATATATGCCCGCACACAGACATCACTGGCCTCCACTGTAAATCTCCCAGTGCAATCATGGCAATTAGCTATTTCATGATTAACATGAGAAAATATGACATATTGAGAGCTCTCTCCCCACCCCTCCTTCCTGCAAACCCTGGATCCAGCAGTATTTGAGAAAGAAAAACGAATTCAAATATTAAGCAAAACTTCTTGTCACAACAAATATGGAATAAAAAAATGATTTGAAATACTCAGTATCATTTATGATGTAATCTCCTGGCAATAGAAAGCTGGCAATATGCTACAGTCATGCTTTCAATTACATTACTAAGTAATCACACATTAAAGTCTAATGGCAAATGATTCTTTATTCCCAGGGTGCCCGGTCCAATTGTTTTCTAAATTGGTTTCAGGAATAAGGATGCAAGCATGACTGCAAAAATATTATTTATGGTTTGGAAGTCATCTTTTGTATCTTTTTTTTTATCCCTGTGTGCTTTCTGGCAGATATTTCAGAATGCAGTTTATTATTTCTAGGATCATGTTTTAGTTTGACAGTTAAGAAATTCTTAAACCTCGTGGTAAACTTGGTTGGATTGATAGAGTTGTCAGATTTCCACTGCCACCAAGTACGTTGCTTGTCCCATAGGAAATTAATATTCTCTGAGGAAAGACCTGTGCCGGAATTCAGTATTTTTGCCTTTTTCATGCACTTGCGTCTCCCCTTCGCAGTGCCTGCAGCAACTGGTATACAGTGAAAAGAACGTACAGGCTTTGTGTCTCGACAATACTAGAGTCTTCAGATATGGCAAAATGGAGGGCTTGTCCCTTCTCTTTATGAAACAAAAAGAGAATATAAAGAAATTATATGAACTCCCTGAAGAATGGAGAGCCTCAAAGTCCAAGATAATTCTTGAATCTTTAGGAAGGCAAGAGTTCAAATTGTGCGGGGAAACACCTGTTAAATGTTTGAAGTTGGCCTTTACGTTGCGCTTTGCATGTCGGAGTAGTAGATTTATACAGCTGCTGCTTTCCTTTTTTCAATACGAACAGGGCTCATACCTTCAACTGCATTGTTGCATAGTGCAGAAAAATAAAACGCTTCATAAAGTCTGACTAATCAAACCATCACACATTAAGGTCATCAAGAGGAAACTATAACTCTTGTGGTTACTTGAGTACTACTTGGGTGCCATTCAGGTACAAAGAAGGAAGAAATGTAAAGGAGGCTTATGTGAAGAGTGTATGCCATGAACAAAAGAAAGTGTAGTTGCAAAGGTCTTCCCCAGACACCCAGCTGAAGCAGCCAACACCATGAGCAGCAGCTGTCTGTCCATCGGAGCATTCTGCTCTCTGTTCCTGAGCACAGACCTTACGTCCTGAAAACCTAGATACTTTGGATGGCCCAAATCTAAGTTATTCATCTCTCTGTTTCCCTACTGACACCACTTCTAATTATGGGAAACTTTTCCATGGTCTGGGGTACTTACAGAGAAACAAAGCTTCATGTTGCTATTATGAATATATATATAGGGGGGGAGGTGGAAATACATTCAGAACTTACTTGTATTACACAGAAAGGTATTGATCAAAGACACAACTATTGCTGAGTTGGAATTTATGGAGCAAACTTCCAAGGGCAATGGAGATTTCTCTTGGCTCCTGCTGCTCTCGGGATTTCTGCCTCCTGTCCTCCTTGTGCCATGTTGCTCGTGGCATGATGTGGAGATACCATGAAACTGATTTTTTTTAGTTTCGTTCTTCCTGTGCTTTCACACCAAGTGTGTCATCTGATGGAGTAACGCTGCCACCGGATACACAGACCCAGCAGGAGCCCAGTGTGAGCACCGCCAAGCTGCCCCAGAGCCCAGTATGAGCCCTGCAAGGTTTGATGAATTCTAAATGTTAATTAAGTCAGATGGCTAGTTTTAGTTAAGACCATAAGTGGGTCTGATCCCTGTGAGATTTTGCTATAGTGAAAACGCAAGTACTAGAAATTACATTCCAGTAATGACTTTTCCAGGGTCTATATGCTGAGACTGGTGACGGAGCTGGTGAAAGAGGTTGCTTGCTCTCTAAGAGGTGTATTGGGAAGACAGCACTAGATGATAGTAAAGCAGACAGTAAACCAGGACAGACATAAAAGTGGACTTTGGATTAGTGGTGGTGTGGTAGATGGGTCTGGTTGGCTGATCTGACAATCTCAGCTTTGTACCACAGCGCTTGATATTCTTGCGGATGTCAGTGCAGATGACCTCTGAGTTTTAGGAGGGAAACCGCCACAAACACATCTGGGAGAAGGGTTTGTCTTGGTGGTTTTGTTGTTAATGTTACCTGAAGATTAAAATTCTTTTTAAGTACCATGGATTTTTTGATGTGGTGAAGTGCTCATTTTAAGGATAAAGCTGTAAATACCAAAGTAAACAAGAACATGAATAATTTAAGTGTTCCTCCCTCCCTATCCCCTCAGTGCTCTTGAGAGACTTTAGCATCAAAGTATTCAACTATACTTAGGAAAGAATTCTAGAGTATCTGCTTCTTGCATTTATCAGATCATTTCTTGACCTGAAACAAGATCAGCCGAGGACAAACCCCAAGCATGAAAGAATAAGTTTTACCAAAAAATGGCAGTTACTGCAAGAGTTCTTTAAAGAATTATTTTTGTTGTGAGATTTTAACCATATCTGCTTCTTCTAGTAAGAGAAGAGGGAGCGGAGAAGAAAATGAGGTTGGAAGTGTTCCAAATACTCTGAGCATAATTTGCTGTTTGGTTTGTGCTAAAACTGGTCTGAAATTAATTAGAAAACCGTCCAAATTCCCTGAGAGTGCACTGACATATTGTCTTTTACCAAAGGTTGTTGCTAGCAGTAAGAAATGGTTCTGGTATAGAGTCTATGCAGCATGTGCTAAGTACTTACTGTTGTATCACATTATTTATAGCTCTCCACACCTGATAATACGTAACCCAGCCTTTTTGTGCTAGGGGATGTACAAAGAAAGTGGGGGACTTGGGGATAAGGAAGGGCCCTTGCTCTGAAATGCAGACAGTCCAAAGAGGACGAGGTGTATAGAGGATGCCTTTATTCCTATTTTATGCTGTAGGGTTCAGGTTAATAATTTAACCTCATTGCTGCTGGAATGTTCCGAGTCAGAGAACTCGGAGTCAGTTTGGACTACAGGGATGTTTTCATGGCTGTTCAGGAGGCAGGAGTTTACAAGTTACTTATCAACATTTTAGTTAATATTTGTTCTTCCAGCCTGAGCAGGTACTCATTGCTCCTTTTGGTGTTTATTTGATGCATCAAGATTTTATTTGGGATTGCATACAGACAGGTTAAGACTTTGCTTTGGCTTCACTATATGTAGGGTTGTTTTTTTTTATGGATTTTCTGCTATTAAGACATCTAAAAATCATTTAATTATCAACTCAACACATTAAGGTGCAATATGATTAAAATTTAAAATCATTTTTGCTGTTATGGAATAGATTCTTTTTTTTTCTTTCCAAGAAGGAATTTTTAGAGGAACATCATATCAAATGAATGAACTTGTGATCTTCTAATAATATAACTTTATGATGGGCCTTGGTCTCGATAGACTGTGGACTAGTCTCTAGATGCATCTTGTATTTTGGGTTATAGGATTCTTCTTGTGATTACGGTGTATTGTGCTTGAAGTGGGTGAGAAACTCTGCGTTCCGTAATTTTGGATTTCAGCTCCATAAAGATTGACATCTCTGACATTGAGAAATGCTGAAGGATCTAAGGAAATGCAGTGAGCCTGTCTGTATAACTGATCACACCGGGACTTAGAAGCTTATTCTGAAATCAGTGCTACACAGCTACACACCCAACATTATCGGGGAAGTCTCCAGATGAGAACATACAGCATAAGCCATGTTCAAAATCAGAAATGCATGATCCTTTCTGCAACTGAAAGCCCAGTTATGGAATCATAAAATTTTGTGTTTCTTTCAATGTAAGGAACATGACCAAAGATAGCTAGAAATTGATTCAGTTTAATTGTTTCCAAGGAATCAAGTAACTTATTTCCATGGCCTTGCAATTTAAGCCCCTGGGTATGGGGCTACCTGGTGAACACACATTTCCATGTAAAGCATAAGCTGCAGTCAGACTCGATGGGGTTGTGGACTCCAAATTCTCACGAACAATGTCTGCTCCTTTCTAGATTCAGTTCAGTATATCTTCTTTTATATTCCTATGTAAAAAAGAAAAAAAAAAAGACTGGCTGTTCAGTCCTGTTTTAGACAAAATTCTGAAGCCTGGAAAGGAGGCTGATGTTCATAGCTGTCTATTCCAGTTTTGGAGCTCAGACATTGAGAATATGCATTCAGACTTCTGAATTTTCTTGAAGTTTACATTTTACAGCCGTGGACAACCCCGAATTTATTCATATAATGTACATGTATATATATGTACAAAGATTCTGATGAAGCCATAACCAAAAATTGTGTACTGGAAATGCAAAAGATGGCAAGGAACAGTAGCACAACAAATGGTTCATCGGAGGGTCTGAAAGTGCTTCTCTAGTGGTAGTTAATTATTTCTGAAAATGCCCTTTATGATAAAGCTTTTCATTAAAAAAGTATTAAAAGCTAAAAAAAAAAATCTTTGTGACCATTTTAACTTATTCCTAAATTCAGCAAAATTTGTTTCTTATTCCCGAAAGCATTCAGACTTAATGGTTAGCTGTAAACATGTGCTAAAGTTATACGGCCATGAATACATAATTAATTTTTAAGGACCCTTGCTGAATAGGGTTTGCTTTTCTGATTCAGGCTCTGCCTGTGGAAACCCATGATGCATTTTTATTCCGCAATGAATATCAAAGTCTCTTAAATTCACCAGAAAGCATTGCCTTTTTCTTTCACGTGAACTACCCCTTTATTTAGGTTGTGGCTCTACTGTCTGCTTATGAATTGCTGCAAATCCAGAGTAACTTGAGCGAGTTATAACATTAGATCATTCGCAAAACTATAAAAGAGGATTATGCTGACTTCATCATATATCTAGTATCTTTTCCTTGATGTGTGTGAGCTACATTAATTGATTAATTACTTTATGTTTATACCTAGGGATTGAAGTAGTTATCGTGCTTTTGTAGTAACCAGTTCCTCTCCTTGCTTATTCTTTTACTCTATACAATAAAAGAAATTCAAAGTAAAAGCCAATGACTGTATATCCTGCACATTAAGGTTGCCGTTTGGTGCTCTAATTAAAAAATTCTGCCAATTAGTAACATAATTTCAAACAAAGTTTGTACAGAGACCACTAAAAAGGCACTGTCCTAAAGCCTGAAGGCAGAGTGTGTTCAGAAACAATCCCTTTTGTCCGTGAATGAGTATATTGTTCATTCTTTGGAAAGCTGACAAAGATACTTGTTGCTGACGTTTACATTTCTGTCGAGCTGTATGAAAATATTCAGCATAATTGCATCCTACACAGGCATCCCTCAGCATCCCAGAGTCCCAACGTGTGCAACAGCCTGTCTTGGATCACGTGAGGGCAGGAAAGGGGTGGTGTGGGCATCTGCTCACACAGTGAGTGCAGACATGCCTGATGGTGTGACAAGAGGGAGCCCCTCCCTTGGATGTACCCAGGCGTAGGACAGAGCTGGGAGTTTTGGGAGGCAGAGGTGTTCTGGAAGACAAGTCTCTGCTGTAAGACATGGGTGACCCAGCTGCTCTGTGACACCTCTGAGTCTCGTATGCACGAGACTCTGGGCAGTCAGTGGAGGTGACTGGCAGATGTCTGATCATCAGTGTCTGGTGCATGGTACCTGGGGAGAGGCAGAGATGCTGTTCTACCAACGTGTTAAATACTGCCGGCATGGTGAGGCCAAATGAATGGGTACTTGAGATGTGATACTTTTTTTTTTTTTTTTTTAAAGCCTGGGAGCACCCTTCATTTATTTATTTCTTCAAAAGCACAGCATCTTGTCCTTTTGCAAAACAACTTTCCTAGCACCCATTTGTACTGTGTCGGGGCCCTTAGTGCAGTAGCAGGTCTTAATGGCCCTCATCAACCTCATCTGGGGCTTCAAGCTGTGCCCTCTACCGCTGGGCACTGGAGGTCTATTTAAACTCAGCCCTGGATCTGCAGTTTCTCCTGAGCAATGCTGTGGCTGTGCCTGTTCCTGGCTCGGCTATCACCATGACTGTGCCAGGCCAAGGGCCCCTCTGATCTGCACCGTGACCCATGCACTGAATTCTTGACTTGACCTTGGGCCTGCCTTGTCTGAGTCTGGGTTTGAAATGTCCCATGAAATAGGCAGATTTTGAAAATCTTTTTTTTTTTTTTAATCATTTCAGTTCTTCCCATATATTTTTGTGCACAAAACCCCTCAGCTGTATTTAAGAGTTGGCTGCAAAATTTGGCCTAACTGGGTTGGCTCACTGTGACTGCTGCTCCCATTTTGTATTTTGAGAGGATGTTTGCAACACAGGAGAATCAGGCTACAGCTGTCTGGGTTCCTGTGAGATGGATGAAAGTAGACATTTAAAGTGTTTCCAGTGGAATAAGAAGTCACTGCAAGATGCAGACACAACAGAGGTTTTAACTACTGGTTAAAAGCCTTGCCTACAGTTGTTCATCATTGTGAAATGGTGACAAACAGCTATTAATAGCTTTTCATCTTTGCATCCTGTGAAATAACCTAATGCCACTTTACATAATTGAACTGAGAGGTTAGCTAAAATTCATCTTCACGCTGTTCTTACTAAACAATATAGATATAAATTTTCTATCCTCACAGTGTTCAGATTGAATAAGGCACGTTTGGAATTTCGCTCTTAAATCATGTATTTTTTTTCTGTTTATCTTGTAACTTACCTGCAAACTTCTTTCAAAATAAAGTCTTCACAAATAGCCTGTGGAAATCATACCTTGAGGTATTCAGTCCGTAGCAGAACTGTGTTAGATCCTCGAAGCACCGCGTAAGAAGTAACCATACTCCTGATAGCTTTTTCATTAGAAGTCTACGGAAGTAGAACAATGTATTGGACATTGCATTTAACAGAGTTAATTAGTGTACAATGGTTATTTAATATGTTAATCAAGTTTTAATCATGATAAAATAGACTAATCTTGCCATTATTCTGCCATTATGAAAGTGTAATTGAAATAGATTGGGAAAAAATACAGTACGGTCTTGTCAGTGTCTTAAACTGTGCTCAGAAGTGCTGCAGTGCTCAGACACTCGTCTCAGGAGAAGTTTTATTTTATCAAACTACATTTATTTCAATTGGTGTTTTATATCAAAACCAAGAGCCACCCACTTGACAGGAGCAAGTTCAGGAGTAGTTCTGCAAGCACCTCTTTTAGCTTGATTTCCTTGTGAAGAGGCTAACGCAGTCCTGCACGCTCTCTCTGACCATGTTTATCTGTCTGGACCTCCTCATGAAGTCCAAACCCTTGGAAAACTTCAGCCAAATTCGTCAGAGGAGTAACAGTTCCGAAGGAGTCCAGTGTCTACAAGCTTCAGGAAAATATGGAAGAGGAGAGAATTGTTTACTAGTAGCTCTGCTGACAGTGGCTGGAAGCTGAGCTGGTGTGTTGGACTTTGAGGAATCTGTGGAAGAGAGAGGGATCATGAATGCACTACAGAGTTCTTTTGGGTTTTATTAGATACTGGGGAATCCAACCACAGCACAGGTCCATAGGAATCCATCCCTGTTAGTTTTACTCGGTTACATACAGAAAAAGTTGTCTAAACTTTGCAGCAGGTAACAGCTGGTAAAGTAGCTTTAATCTGGGTACCTTGATTATGCAGACCCGCAGATCTACCACAGCCCGCAGCGATCTGTCTTCAGCTGCCACTGGGGTTATCTTCACGAGGAAATCCATGTGAGGATGTCTCATACTTGAGGTCTGCTCAGAGTACACCAAGGTTGCATACGTGGGAACCAGGGCAATGAGCTGCAAAGGGAGAGGATCTGCAGTTTAGACACAGCCTCAGGGAATCGTACTTTAATAGGGAGGGAGAGGAGGTCTCCTCACTGAGGTGTGTGGAAGCCCAATGGCACCAGCAGCCACAGTCTGTAAGTTACCATTATGAATCTGTGATTACAAGCAATTATTTTCATTTCCCTCTAGCTTTTGGGCCAGTCTTTAGAGTTAATGGTTTTGGTCTGTCCTCTGCAACAAGAGGTTATCAATATTTTAAGTATCTTTCAAAATAATTAAGTCTGATGCATTCTTGATTTCAGGGTTGAATCTCTTAAGAAATCTCTGAAGGAAAAAAAAAAAAAGTACCACCTCGTCTTGTGATGCTCCAGGTGACGCTGTAAGATTTGGAACCACAGGTAACTCTAAGCTTACACATATCTGTTGAATGCTTTTAGTATCTCCACATTGTGAATTCTGAACCTCTGAACTTCAACAGATCAATAATTGTCTTTGAAAAGTAAATATGGTCTCCAACCATGTTTGACAATAACTGGAAATGATTCTTTGGGAACCATCTATTTATGGAACCCATTGTGAGCTGTCAGGGCTTATTAGGGCTAGATAGAAGGACAGGGGGCTGTGCTACATCAGTTAGGTACAGTCAGCAAGGTTTTGCTGCAGTTGCCATGATTAAAATGATCCAGAAAAAAAACCCTGACCAGCTGTGCAGGGATAGTTGTCTCTGGATACTGTCATGAGACTTGTTTACTCTCCTTTGGGGAGACCTTATTGTGGCCTTTCAGTACTTCAAGGGAGGTGGTACAAAGGATGGGGACAGACTTTTCAGCAGCATTTCTTGCAATGGGCCAAGAGTGATGGTTTTACACTAAAAGAGGGAGATTCAGACTGGAGAGAAGGAGAAGTTGTTGGTGCTGAGGGTGGTGAGAGCCTGGCCCCGGCTGCCCCGAGAGGTGGTGGCTGCCCCATCCCTGGCCCCATT
>JAAGNO010007716.1:29956-40969 GCA_033439905.1 Ceryle rudis | reverse complement strand
GTGGTCGTCAGGGGTCTTGAGGATGAAGTAAGACGTCTTCCTCACAGCTAAACTTTTGACCCTGGTCCCTTGCACACGCTCTGTAGGTACTTGGCAGATCTTTAACCCCCCTCCTTGTTTTTATCAGAACTGTCCATGCCTGATTCCTCCCCCTAATCCAGCAATGGTATAAGGAGGCTGAAAGATAACAGTGGTGTTATCTTTCCTTCTTCTGGCTCATCCTAAAACTATGCGTTATTTTCCCTTTCTCAGTGCAAAGGCTGGAAACCCATATCTTTGCATAACCTGATGTTAATTTTGTATGTGATATTCTTTGTGTGCAGCTTGGTGTCGAGTTGATGATCTAGAAGTAGCACCATCTCAGGTTTAGCTTAAGCAGGAGACCAGGACTCTGAAACCAAGTGTAAGCAACTCTGACCCTCACCAATACAGGGAAGATACTCACTTTTCAATCTAGTTATCAACCATCTCTGATCAGTGGGTTCTTGTGAAAAACCTAAGTCAGCTTTGTGGACAGGTCTCTCAGAGGAAAGTATATACCTAGAAAACATTTTTCTTCCTCTCATTGTGCTGCTTGTTAACAATCATAGCAAATGGAGAAGCAATTTGAAATGATTTAGGCTGCTATACCCTCATCAATGGAGCCTATTTTATACCTACTAGAAAAAAATCTTGATTATAAAGACAGTAAAATGGCACGGGGTAGAGAGCAGGAAAATCTGTCTTTTGTCGCAAGGTGATTTGTTCCCAGTGATGTGTCCCTAAACTCGGGAGGATAAAGCTGACGGTTGAGATTTGCTACTTATCTCTGCATCTCCTCAGTGTTTGTAAGTGGAATTATTGGTGTGGCATTTGTGATGGAAGTCTTTGGCCTTGTATAGCTAAGAGTGGGACAAGGTGAGGGGCTCAGTTTTTGGGGGTGCAACTTTGCTTCCAGCTGAAGTTTAGAAAGTAGTGTGTTCTCTGAAACAGTTACTTCTATAGATAACGACCAGGTCTCACACAACAGAAACCTCCCGGTGCCTTAGCAACTGCCTTCCCCTCCCAGGAAATGATGGATTAAGTAATCTGTGTTACAGTGCTGCTGGCTGTAAGGTTGTAAATCGCATGCATGTGCCTCCAGAAATATGAGATCCCACATTGGTTTTTAAAGAACTGCCAAAACGGTAATGCTGATAAAAATCTCCCTCTCACAGAGGGTATGCACTGAACCAAAGTCTGCTCTCAGACAGGCCCATGCATCAATGGGTGATGAGCACATGCGGCTGACAGCAGACACTTCCCTTTAAGGGCTGCTGAGCTGAGAGAAATATCTCTTCCTGAGATGTTTTGCGCTAGCTTGGCATGTTACTGTTATGTGAACTATTGCTGAGGCGGTTGCAGGCAAACAAGAGCCTTTTAGAAATAAAATGAGAATGAAAAAAATTATAGAAACAAAGCCTTTCCTTTTCAAAAGGATGTCTCTGTCCCTCAGCCCTGGGCATTGCTGTGGATTGGCTCAGTAGCTGGTGTGGTTGTCCATCTTTTTTGTTAGTTTCAAGCAGGTGATGCCAGTTTGTACCAGTCAAGACCCAAGGTCAGATGTTCATGTCAGCAAAACAATGCAAGTAGCAGTGCAAAAGTAGCAAGCTCATCTTTATCTTTCTCAGCAGTGACTTAGTGGGACCTTGGCAACATCTGCCTGCCAAGGAATAGGCTGTGGTTCTGAATCTGTGCCTCGTACTGATTGCTGGCTTGCTGTGGCAGTAAAAGTGATGTGTGCTACCTCCTGCTTGTGGTCATCCAAGTAATTGTGGGACCATGACCTTCAGTTGTAGCAGCACAGTGATAAGGGTTTCAGTGACTTTCAAAGGCTTGTTATTTTGGTGGTTTTGTTTTGTATCAGTGTTCTGACTAGAGCAAAGTCTTGCTTGCTACTGGTATAACTGGTGGGGACAGCAAGGCGTGTGCTGTATCCACTGGCCTAGTGGCAGGAAGAGAACAAATTACTGACTCGAGGCCAAAGGGAAAACACAAAGTTTGTCTCACCCTGTAAGCCTTGGCTTCTCAGATGGGCAGTTGGCCATGGGCTGCCTTGAAGTAGTCCATTTGTCTCATGAAAAGGCTCTCTATTTAAAATGAGCTCCTCTTCCAGTGTCTCCCATTTGGGTTGCTTATTCATGGCTACATCCTATTTTGTCCCTGCACTTGGTCTCCCTTGTGTTAAACACTGCATTATTTCCTACCTGCTCAGACGTCAGGGTCTTTTTGGGCCCAAACTCATATTTCAGAGGGAAGTGAAAGGCAGCAGAAAACCAAAAGTGCATTTACAAAGTGGCATGTGATTTCACTCCTCTCAGGTTGATGTGTTCATCTCAATCAGAGTCAATCTCCATTTTGGAGCCTGGCAGCAGCCCCATCACTGGCCCTGATTTTGCCAGCGATGGCGGTTTGGGATGGCAGCTCTAATGCTGCGCAGCTGCTTGACAGTAAGGGGAGAGGTCCCCTCCTGGAATTTGTTTCTGAAGAAAGTGCTGCAGGGCTCTTCAGAAATGAAAAATAAAGCAGCAGCAAAGAGAATTGGCTCCAGTCTAATTCACAGTCACTCCAAGTTGTTTGTAGCTGAGCTGCAGCTTTGTCAAGGCAGTAGGAGCTGGGCTAATGGGAAAAGGGAGATAAACGCCATACTCTCAGGACTGGAGCATCATTGCTTTTTGCTCATGGCTGGAGGTTTGACCTCACCTCACCCCTTTGGAAATAGTTCTACCAGGAAGCAGCAGCTCCTGCTATGAGCCTGAGAGAGGTCTCCTGCAGTCTGGCCATCAGCTGGAGGGGCTCGCTCTGGCCTCCTACCCAAGCATGGCCAGAGTCCTCCTGCCATGTCAGCCCCCTGAGCAAAAGCCAAGCAGCCTGATGAATGATGATTTTGTGATACAGCACAGAGGGGGATTGAAGGAGTCCAACAAACTGACCGTTTGCATTAGCGATGCGGGGTAGAGTGTGGCAGCAGTGTGCAGCAGCCACACTGTCCAGCTCTTGCTGCTTCCTGAGAGCAGGAGCAGGCAGCAGCCTCTGCCTGGCCTGGCTCCAAAATCACTGCCTGCTCTTGTCCAACCGATAGAGAAGCTGCCTTGGTGCTGCTAGAGGGAGAAGTGACAAAACTGCAACCTAAATGAGTCCCTTTCAAGCTCTCTGAATGACAGAAAACACCTGACACCATGTTGGGGAAGGCTGTCTCGCTCATTCTGTGCATTGACAGGGGCATTAAAATGTATTTATAACAGCTGGGGATGGCTTGCCCTGAGGAGTGAACTTAATTCTTAGTCTGCCAGGCACTCCTTTGTGAGTGACAGTGATTTGTCCCCTGTGTGTTCATTCTCCTTCTTGCCCTCTTGCATTTCCCTTGCATTTTATAGAGCTGTATTTGACAGTCTAATTTCATATAACTAATAACATTATGTAGTGAAATGAGCTCACATGTCCATTTATCTCTCCAACACTGAACTACTTGGTAAACACTACTTTTCCCACCTCTCTTGCTGAGCCTCTGCTGTGGTTCAGTTTTCTGATCTCCCTTTAAACGGCAAAAAGAGGCCCTTTGGTGATAAGCTGCAACAAGTAATTAAAGAAAAAGCTAACCTGAAATTGGTTATTTTATTTTTTTCAGGTAGAAATCTTGACAGCACATCTCAATCCTCCCCCTCATCTTGACACTGAAACAAAATAAATGCAGAAATCCCAGCTCTGCTGAAGTCAGGGAGAGTGCTGGTTGACTTTGACAACATCAGGCTCTGTCCCTGCAGCTTCTGGTCTTTCCTCTTTGCTCTTGATCTGGAGCCATGGAGACCTAGATTGTTTTGCCCAGCTGAGAGGCACCTTTCAGATAGAGGATTTGGAGGCATGTGTTACAGACTCCTCTTGGAGGGAGTGATTGTGTGTAAGTGTAGAAATGCAGAGCTTCAGGTCAGTGCAGGATGTCTGAGACAACTGACAGCTCTGATTGCCTAATTAGAGGGATTTGCTTAATAAGACTCACCAGGAGGTTTGTAGCTGAGGTTATATATTGCATGCAGGCTATGACTGCATACAGGTTCCAGTCACCCAGAGAGAAATGACTAATGGGTTTTGTAACAGCTTGTTAAAAAGCTTTTGCTCTTGGCCACCAAAATACCTTGGGACAATCAGTTCCACTGGGTAAGCCTATGGGGAGAAATTATCTTTTGGTACTTCATCTTAATGTAGCAGGCAGATACATCTCCTTGGTATTGTGTGGAACAGTTACAAACATATGCGTCATCATCAACTTCTTTAATCTGCACTTGATCTTCAAAAACTTTATTATCCCCTTATTGTCCAATTTGGACATCCATCTCATCTGCACCCTCTGTTCCTGCAAAGAAGAGTCAGCTGCAGGTCACTTTTGAGGAATCAAACTTTCCAGCCCCGTTGTGAAGCTAATGCTTTTAAAATCCCCCATATTTTTTTTTCTCCTTTTCCCATCACATTACACCTGTGAATAACTTCTTTGGGTCAAATCTTCCATTGAATTCTTTTTGCCATGTGCAACAACACCCTCTGATTGAAAACTGCATCTTTTACAATGTAACCTTGGCCCTTTGGCTTCATCTTTTCCCAGCCATGGCTCAGCCTTGGATTCTGACATTAGCATGGATTTTCCCAACAAAATAAGTTCTTGATAAAGGTAAGGGACACACACACGCAGCTCAAAGCTGGCAGCTTCACAGACCTCATCCATTCAGCAGAGCAGTGCAAATGACTCTGCTTATGACCTGTTTTGCAGAATCTCATAGCACGTCCTCCAGAAACGGGAGAAACAGATGTTGTTCTGCTCATTACCTGTGCTCCCATTTCCCATGTGGGAACAGAATGGAGGGAATGGCTGGTAACAGTGCAGCATACCTTGCCCATCTGTGCTTTCTCAGCATATATAAATACATATGTGTATCTACAGATAACTCCTATAGATGAGGTAGGTTTGACCTATGATTGTATACGACATGTAATAAAGCAAGTTAAAAGCATGAAACCAGGTTCCCCAGATAGTGGGGACCACTCCAGCAGCAAAACTGTTTGCTGTGTGCCTTGGCCTCTGTGTTGTCCATCCTCTGTAATGCAGTAAAAAGGCTTTGGGTGAGAATGAGGATCCCACTTGCCAGGCATGTTCTAAGCATGTCCTGAAAGACTGGCCCTGCTCCTGGTGATTTGGAACTAGCCCAGAGACAGAAAGGATGAGAAATTACCCCAGTTTATGTTGAGGAAGCAAAATGCTTGAGAGAATAAATGAGTATAGACAAAACAGTGGCTCAGTGATATGTTTTGATTCAGACTTTGGAGCACTGGATCTAGCCCTAAGAATTTCTGCTTGTGTTTTGCCTTTTCTGTTCCTCACCACGCCATGTAAACAAAACCCAAAGAAGGAGGGAGAACATCAAATGGTTAGCAAGTGTGCACTCCTCATTCTCTCAGCCCATATGGGGTGCAAACTCAGTTCTGAAGAAGCCAGAAGAGTATTAAAATTTTACTTCTAATAATAAATATGACTATGTGGAGTAATTAGAAAGATGTCAAGTGTTAGCCCGTGAAGGGGTAACTTTCTAATGTTTCCACTGACATCAGTTATTTTGGTTGGCCTCAAAATTGAAGTCAATATGGCCTAAATTAGCAGAACTGAGCTGCAAAACCGAAAAAGCTGTAGATCTTTTTTTTTTTTTTCCCTACTAGCATTCTCTATAAAGTTGGGTCAATGGTTTTTTTTCCTCTCATATTCATTAATATACATTTTAAATGCTTAATTTAGAAACGACCACAGTCCTTGATCACCCTCCTGTTTACATTTTGATGTTGCACTTGGAGCAAAGGGACCCCTTTTGTACTTCTTCTCCCTCCTCCACTCTCTGAGCTTTGTCACCCTCCTTTGGGATCTCTTTTCAAAAGATCAAGAGTAGAGAAAAGGCTTCAGATGCCATAAATTCTGCAGGAACCAGTGTTCATCAGAGAACAGCCTTCTTTAAGATCAATATGTCTTCCTGAGGGAGCATTCAGTCCTTCAAAGTAAACAAGCTGAGAACATTAATTCAAATGCTTTTATACTAAATACATATACATGAATTAGCCTGTGTGTCTGCGATAAATAAGCATTATATAAGTGAGGTTTAAAGCAAACCACATGGGCCAAAAAAGCAGACTCTGCATATTTGCTAGGAACGAGCCAATTCCTATTGCCGATCTCCTGATGGCCAAGATAATTTTGTTAAAGGGCTAAAAAGAAGTTCTCTTCACCTTTATGAACAGATTGATCTGGGCGATCAGAATCTTTTCCTGAGAGGAAGAATGCCATTATGCTGATGTGGTAGTCGAGATATTTTGCTAAATGTGCTGAATCCACGTTTTGCAGTCTGTTTTTGCCTACATTTAGAAACGTGGTCGTTTCTTGGGGTGGGGAGAGAGGGAGAAAGGCTTAACTCCATCTCAAGGAAGGAAGGTGCAGGTAATGGGTCTTTATTTCTTTCTGTGTCAGACATTGAAAACTGTCACAGACTGATGTCAGATATTTTAAGCAGGTTTTTAACCTACTGGTCCTCCCTGACATGGGCGAATTGCAGAGCTGTAATGGCACTGCAGGAGCCTAGCAAAGATTTGGCATAAAGTGGCAGTGGGTGGTTCGATACTTTCATGATTCTGATACCAGCTTCTTTCCTTCCAATGCCACAGGGTACCAGAGAAAATTGAGCTTACTGGCAATAGGATCCATGGAAATTTAGGAGAATTAAGATGGTCCTGTATGGACAATTTTTGTCTCTTCATGCTCAGGATAGCCCCTGTCCCTTGGTGAAATCAGAACCTGCAACCCTGGAGGAGGTAAGTGTCCTTGAGAACATTTGAGTCTCTAGCTAACTAACTCTGGAACTCTGGATAATGGTTTTGAAAAGATTATGAAGTATAAAAAGGCAGAGAAGACAGTTAAAAAAAAAAAAAAAGTGAGGGACATTGGAGAGGTTGATCGTAAAGAAATTATTATTAATTATGAAACATTTTAAAAAACCTGTTAGGATAGCCAAGTGGAATAAAGTGGAAGGAGAAAGAGTTAAAATGAGTATGGGAATTAGCAGAAAATAGCCTTGTGGTCATGAATTTGCATGTGGCAGAGCAGGTTGTTCAAAAGAGTCACTTATACGTTAGAAAACAGGCTGGCTGGTGGTTAAAGCATGGGACAAGGTGGGCGTTGTTTCATTTTTCAACACTGGTGTGGTCTGTGCCTTTGTAGTGTTTGGATGATTGGAGGATTTCCTCTTAACTGAGCAGGATGGAAAAAATCAAAGCCTTCAGCATGACTTGGCCAAACCTCCTGATAGTGCCAGGCATCACTGCAGCTAAAACTTATCTCTGGGCCTGTGCGGACGCAGACTGAGAGTGCTGCAGACATTCTAGAGTACCAGCTTATTGATGTCCAAGAAAGTATGTATGTTTTTATTCCTTAATAGAGTTTAAGCCTTCTAAAGACTTGATCAGTTAGGTTTTATGCACTACTTATACTCCATAATGGTGGTAAGCAAGCAGGTTCATATCACAGTGTGGTGTTTTGATTTACAGGAGGATATAACTTCCATGCCCTTAGGCAGGGGTGAGTCCACCTATTTTTCTGGGCACATTTTCCTGCTGAATCACATAATCTCCATCCAGCAGCCCTGAGTGCTGTGAGTAAGATGCATGAGTAGACCAGCACTAGACTGTTCAGTGCTTAAGGGCAGGCTTTGCTGTGTCACTAGTAGAAGAGAGTTTTATAAGATGAGAAGCAGGACAGGCAGCTAAAAGGTTGTAGCTGGGAGGCATTCCTGCTGTTCTTCCAGCTCATGGTGTCAAAGGATGAAGTCCACTTTTTTATTCCAGAAAGACAGAGTCGCAAATAATTTTGGCAAATGATATTGCCTTCTCACAGGTCCGAAGGCTCCCGTAGGTTACCCCAGCTAGCCACTGAAATGGACTTTCCATTCATCTTGCTCTTTACCTGTAAACTAATGGGCTGAAATCTCCAAGTAGTTTTTTTCTGGTCTTTCCAGTTTGGGGCCATAATTCTCTGAAAGGAAGACTAAGAGAATGTGAAACTACCAGTCAAAAGGGTCAGTTTTCATGTGAACATTATGGTCCTGATGTGCAACAGGCCTGCTGTGACATATTCCTTGGTCTTGAGCAGCTCCACAATATTTATCTGCATTTTGCTCATGGCCTTCCATCTCACAGACCCCTCTGTGCTGCCTGCTGTAATGGGGATAATAAAGACTCCTAAGATATTTCCCAGGGTGTCTGACACAAAAGCCACAGAATTATCTCTATCAGCCTCATTTAACACTGTTGGAATTGGTCTGTCTGTTTAGGATTGTGCTCACTCTGTTCCTCAGTATATGTTTGATATTGGTGTTCCTCTGAAGAATGTACAGCCATGTGTACAGAATATGCAGAGTATCAATTCAGACTAAAGTCAGCTTGATTATATATATTTCAATAATTATTTGCAGCATTGTAAATGTCTAGGAAGTGATGTCTGAGTAGTTTTTGGACTTACTGGATGGGCATATTTTCCATGTGTATAGCTGGGAGGTCACTTGCTGAATTTATATTACTCTCCTGCAAATAAACTTGGACAGGAATCAGAATAAAGCAAAAACATCCAAACAACCTGGAAGAGAGGTGCCTCATGCAGAACACATTGTGCAGGTTAAATGGATATGTCTCCCTGAGCAGTGCATCATAATTTGTCCTTTCATTAACTCTAGCTTTTGTGCTCGAGTCATTGTTCCACTTCAGTGAAAGCTGCTGAAACTTCAGTGAAACCTCCTTCTTCCCAAATCGAATTCTGATCCAAAGCCTCCTGTAGGCAACGCAAAGATTCTTACTGACTTCAAGTTTTATGAATCAGACCTTAGTGGGTTTTTCAGACAGAGAGAAATGCAGTTACAGCCTTTCCATCCCACTCTTTCTCTACTCTTTTTCTTGGCATTTCTGGTTATGAGTTCTCAGTTCTTGCAGGTTCTTTTCTGATGTGAATTTTTCATTTGAGGGGAGGGATTCCCTGTTCTCCATACCATATGGACCACATGTCCATATGGTCAGTATTGACTCGGAAAGCCAGCTCTACCTGAGCAATGCGCAAATACAATACAAGCCACTTGTCTGGAAGCTGTGAAAGAGGTTAGGGTGGCTTGTGCCCAAGTGATGTAACTTGCTGCTAAAATTCTGTTCCTCAGACTTAGCAGAGCAGTGGGGTACTGGTACCAGTCCAGCAGAGAGCATGTCATGCTGCTAAAGGTGGAGAAAAAGAGACTTTAGTGTGCTTGAGAGCTTGATGACAACAGGGCAATAGCTCTGGATTAGCTCTGGAAAATGGTTCCCTCAAAACATACCTTTTACGTTTGGAAGCTGTGGATACTTCACCACTGGTTGTGTTCAAGACCAGGTTGGACGGTGTCTTCAGCAACCTGGTCTGGTGGGAGGTGTCCCTACGCATAGCAGGGGGATTGGAACCAGATGATTTTTAAGGTCCCTTCCAACCCAACCATTCCATGATTCTACGATTTTCAAATTATAGGGAGCTGGGCTTGTTCAGCCCTTCATGGCTGTGTGAGACTGGCTGTTGCTCAGCAAATGGAACTTGTGAAATAAAATTGCAGCAAAGGGCTTTCTGCAGCTTCTCATCCTGTTGTAGTTCTGGCTTATTTAATTTGGCTCCTGCTACAATTAAAGGTGAGGAAGACACAGCACAAGCAGGCAGGCAGCAATATAAGAGGTTAGCTTCAGAAAGAGATGTAGGGTGTATGAACAAGCAGAAGCTGACACTAAAAAAGGTCAGCTATTTAAATGGCCTGATTTAAATAAGGCACACATCAGGCTGTACTGCCCCCAGAGGAGATTCCTTGTGTGGGTTTATGAACTCTGGGAAAGGGGCCAAGTTAGCCCTAATTATATTTTGTTTAATCAGCTATTTAAATAGCGAACTGTTTTCTTGGCTCTCTTCCCTGTTGAGATCACATCTTTATACTCTTGACCTTTTTATTTTATGCAAGAGGCTCTTTTATTGGTTTGGACCATGCTTCTGAACCCAAGTAAGTCAGCTGCACTTAGCTTGCTCCGACATCACCTCTCTTCTTGAAGGAGAGAAAACCCAAGGTTATTTATTTCCCATGTTCTCAATATTAAAGATTTTCTTTTTTCTTTTTTTTTTTTTTAATTTTTTTCTTTTTCCATTTTCACTAAGCAAAATTAAGAAGGCCTTGTGAAATAAAGGGAAGTATGTTTAAGTATGTGACATAAGTAGATTTCCAGATGATATCAAGAACATTTTGTAGTTTTGCTTTGAATAATGTTTGAAACAAAACACAGCTCAGCTATCTTCAACATATATGTTACTCCTCTCTTCCAAAGCTTCATTTAGCTGTAAAGAAATGACAGGAGGGCAGAGGAATTAACTCTCTGAGATGCCCATGCAGTGTGTTTCAGAGGACCATTCTCCACCATGAATACTGAGTTTCCTCGAAATTCAACAAGGTCTGGATGTATATTGGTTGAGGAATAGAAGACTGAACTGATGCTCGTGCCTTTCCACCTCTCATTTTGGAAGGAGCAAGACATGGGCCATATACAGCCTTCTTTCTAAGGAGCTAATATCATAGACATGAGCCTGGAACCTCCCTGCTGATGGATAGAGACCTGCATGGTATCTGTGGCAAAAGAGTATGCATGGTATCTGTGGTCATATCACAGTTATTGCTGTCATTTCCTTCAGAGTATTTCTAAGCATTTCAGTTACTTCTCAAGAGCTTGGGAAACAATTTAATTACATTTGTGGACTTAACAAGAACAAGGCACTATCAGGTCATCTCTAGGCACATGGAAGAGAAGAAGGTTATCAGGAGTAGTCAGCATGGATTTACCAAGGGGAAAATCATGCTTGACTAATCTGTTAGCCTTCTGTGATGTTGTAACTGGATGGATAGGTGCAGGGAGACCAGTGGCTGTAGT
>JAAGNO010007716.1:0-11294 GCA_033439905.1 Ceryle rudis | reverse complement strand
AGAGGGACAAATTTCATGGTGAGTTGCATGTGGTTGTCATGGGCAGACCCTTAGTATTATCAAACAAGCAATTTCCCTATGAAGCAATAAAAATAAAATTCCCACATCCCTGCAAAATAACGGCAAGTTTTTTTTTTTCCCTCCTTCTCCTGTCTCCTACTCTTCTGGGGCCTAACTGCAGGTCATCAGCACAAGGCTTCCTCCAACTCACCTTCTCTGCATGAGAAAGAGGGGTTTCCTGAGCCGTTGCAACACATTGTAGCCTTCTCTCTTGCCTGCGGTGAACTCCTCAATACAATGATAAACTACTTGTATTAAACAACAGAAGAAGAATTTTGAGGCAATCAATAAATCATCTCCCTGCAGAGCAAATCGGTAAACGTGAACAGGGTAAGCTTTAAGCACTTCCAACCTCAGGAGCCACAGCATGTATGAGGTTTTGGTACAGTGCTGCTCAAGTCAGTGAACAGAATCCTGCAGGCTTCAAGGATACAGCAGTGGGAAGTAGGTCCCAAAATGTTCAGTGGTAATATTTCCTTTTTTTTTTTTTTCCTGCTTAGAAAAGCAGATTTAAAATTAGTTATTCCCAATAATTTGCTTTCTGATGCTAGTTAAGTTTTACGTTTTGACTATTTACAATTGCTTTCAGTGGTAACACTTCGATCAGTTTTGATATTTACTGTAATTACAAGATTTGTGAGTTTGTAATCCACAGTTTTATATTTATTCCAAAAAATGCTGGTCATGTGATTTTAAAAAGATGACCAGAAACTTGGGTTATGTTTTGTACGGGGAAAGGAATAGCAGAGGCATTAGCCTTTAAGGTTACTTTATTCTGTCTCCTTTATTGTCTCCGGTCACAGAACTTTGTGTATTGGGATGAAAGCCAACCTTACTGGGGAGAAAGCAATGTTTCTCAGCAAATCCACCTGCAAGAAAGCTCAAAAGCAATTACACTAGGTAAACAAGAAAGGATGTTGTAGATCTTGTCCTTTTTTCTAGCCTGGTACTAAATGCAAAGCTGATGGGATTATTTGATTTCACCCTTGCAAATCCTAGGCGTGTTATCTTTGCCGAACGACTTCTCTGTAATCTTTAGTGTGCATAAATACATGTTAACAAAAAAGTGATGCGATGAAAACAAAACAAAATGGCAAGCGTCAAAAGCAAAGCATTATCATGCAAACACCATGATACTAGGCTTGTGATTTGTTTGTTGTTTTGGTGGTTTTGTTTGGGGGGATTTTTTTTGGGGGGGTGGGTGGGGTGGGGTGTTGGGTTGTTGTTTGGTTGTTTTTTTTTTTCCCGTATGAAAGGTAAGCCCATTGGCTTGGATACTGCAGGAATTCATTATGTTCTTTGAGGGTGCAGATTGCAAAAAAAGTCTAATGTGGTATGGAAGCTGGACACGTGCTATTAGTTTAAAAGAATGAAGACAGCTTTGTGTGGCTGAGATCATGATTTTCACCTGCCTACCTGCATTTTTTTCCTCCTGGTTTTTATCAGATACTGAGCAAACTGGAGAGGTTCTTACTTTGGAAGCTCCACCTCTGTTTTCTTGAATGTATTTGTCCTTAATGAATCTTGTCAACATATACCATCAAGCTCCCTGCCCCATAATGAAATGCATGCCTGTTTTACAGGGTGTGATGAAAACTTTCATCAGAGTTTAGCACCTTGTCTTCAGGGAGAGTCTTTGCAATCAGCAGTAGGAAAGGAAATGTGAAAAGCTGTGTAGCAGTTAATGATTCTCTATTTCATTGCAGCTGCCATCCAGAGGGCCCGTTGTCCCTCATTTCACATAGCAGATGGTGCTGTGGCTTCTGTCCTCAAGTTTTGAGCCTCCCCAACACTCCTCATAGCCATTACCAAAGGAAGTAAATTACAACCTTTGGAATCAAACACACAAGAGGAAACAAAGTAGGTCATTTCTCACTTCTGCATTTCAGGGAGAGCAAAGTAATCCAAGAATTCAAAAACCAGTTAGAAACACTGATTCCACACTGGCTAGGTCAGGTGGGTTAACCACTGAAGAAGCATGCCACTTTCTGCTGTGTTCAGCTTCTTGTCTGCGACCTGCACTGTAATATGGTGGGCATCTAACCTCTTCTTCAGTATCTGTTGTTGAGACACCAGCCTGGCTTCACCTTCCTTATCGGAGACCCCAGGTGTACCTAGGGTATGTGTTTCTGAGTGTGAGTTTGCTTCTGTGTTTATTGAGGTTTAAAGGCCCTCTCTTCCAGGTTTGATTGCACATTCCTCACTCGTTACCTAGTGGCATGCAGTTTGCTGTGTGGAGCAGCAGTACTGCTATCAGTAATATCTAGTGTAATTAGCATTTGAAGATAGGAACTCTGGAAACAGGCCGACCAAGTCCCAGTTTTGCACCTTAGGAAAGATAAAGAGGAGAATCGTGCACGCGTGAAATAATGTAACCTTAGGCTTGGGCAATTTTCTCATTATGGCATGATGGACCTTCTGCTGTAGGAATGGGTGGGGGGTGCAGGTCCACCTTCTACCTTTACAGTCAGGAAGAAGTGTCGTGAATATCTCTCTGCAGGAATGGCATCTCTGTGCTTGTGCAGTGTTCATACTGTTCGTAACTGCGCTGTGCAATTGCATTCCCATTCAGCCCTGGCTGACATTTAGACATCTTGCAATAGGAAATTCCATAAGGTGCCCACGTGCTGTGTAAAGTGGCATCTTTCATTTGTTTGACACCGGCATGCTGGTAATTTCATTGCTTGAACTCCTGTTTTCTGTATTATGAAGCAGTAGAAAAAGGAGAGGTGGATCATTTTCATATTATGCCTGTCATAATCATAAATACTTTAATAAAATTGCTTCTAACTGTACTATGAAGTGAGAATACAGATTTAATAGTGTTTTACAAAAGAACAAAAAAGGCTGTGTCTTTTTTTTTTTTTTTAAATTCTTTATGATGGTTTCAGAAGAGGAGAAAGGATTGGAGATGTAATGCTTTTTAACTTAATTGTAGCTGGAATGGAGTTAGTGAGAACACTGTGGGTAAAATAACAATTCAGACAAAATGTTATTTTATCAAAGCTGGAGGGTTTTGCAGAGGCATATTTATTTCTAGGATCTTCTTGCAGGGGACTCTTGGGTTTGCGGCAGAAAGCAGCATTTTACACAGTGACCTCAGCTGCAAAGAACTTGTGTTAAAATCTTCCCCCCTCCTTCATCCTAACCACAAAAACAAACAAACAAAAATTCTTTAGAATTTGCAATTCTGGGACTTTGCACATGGGATTTTTGCATTGCAGATCTTCATACATGTTCTTCTAGCAAAAAGCGCAAATGTATCCCTCCCTTGTTTGGAAAATTTCGGCACCTACGTTGAAGTAACAGTTGTTGCCTTATGCCCGAAGTACTTCATCTTCTCTGGATTTGCAGGGGAAGTCTTAGGAGGTCTGGGGGATGGCTGCAGCATGTTCCCTGTATCTCAGGGGGGTAATTCAGTCAGCTGTTTATGAAGGTGTATTCCTACTGGTATTTGGTTTAAAGTATCACCTAGGGGACCAGTCACAATTTAGATTCAGTGATACTACAAATGCTGCAGAAAGGGGTGCCCTTTTTCTGAGGAACCTGAGTTGTGAAGTAGAAAGCGCATGGGGAGGATGGAAATGCTCTCGTGGTTTTATAGAGGGGAAACAGAGATGCGTAATGATTATCTCAAGCTTGATGGGAGCCTGCAGTACAGTTAGGACTGCAGGTCTGCGATGGCCCAAGGCTCAGAAGAGTCCTTCAGCCTCTGCTCAAGCCTGGGAACTCCTCTGCCTCCCCCTTTCCCAGAGACAGCTAGGAGGTGCCTTGCAGTGAGCCAAAGGGGGCTCTGGGTGCAGTAGATGTTCCTTTTCTGTTTAGTGCTTTATTTCTTTATGCTAAATGAGGTAAGTGATGCTGGCTCTTGTAAAGCTCCCAGTAAAATATACTCGCTAGATTAGTAACGGTGGCGCTTTGTGTTCCACAAACCCTCCGAAGCGTTAGGTCCCTATTTTCTTAGGTGCTTTGCAAGTGAAGAGCTGAGTCTTACCACTGCCCTGGCTGAGCATGTGGTTTCAGAGCACAAGTGGAGGACAATACAGACCCTCCACTCTTCTTGCTTGGGAGAGGACAAGGCAATGTAGTGTAGTGATGCAAAATGATGAAAGGAAGAAATCTTTGTTTACCACTTCTCATACCAGTTCGTGGGAGTCCTTTGTAGGCAATTGCCACACAGTGGAGCTGAGTACAACAGGGTATTATTAGCATGATAGTAAAGCTATGACTATAATGTAAGTAATATTTCATATAATAAGATGACTGAGTAATGCAATAAAAGGTAAAGACTCAATCATGAATCTCCAGCCTTTTTTTAATCCCCAGGTAGTGTTATGCTTAGGTTCTTCCACCAATATACATTTGTCTGTTTGCTCCCTTTCTGTGGACTACCAGCAGCCTGTCAGTCCACACCAGTCTGCACTTCTTCCTTCCCTACTCAACTCTGCAAGAGTTTGTCATTGACTTCACAAAGACCAAGACTGGACCTGGTTCATTGGCACTGGTGGTCAGTGATGCTTAACAGATTTCAGAAATCCTGAAGTCTAGAAGGACTGTCACTGCGGCGGTGCTTCCAGACCAGGACCTAGTCTTCCTGTGATGCAGGATTATGCCAAGTAAAGAAGCTGTTTGTGCTTTCCGCAGAGCTGGGAGACCAGCAGCTGTTTGTTACTGACCCCAAGATCCGGCTCTTGATGGAGTGAGGGACAACTTCACTGTCCCATCGTTAATTTTATACTCTGCTCATGTTGCTCTGTGTGAAATTGTGCCCTGCTGCAGTTAGTGGGGCTGTTGGCACTGATTATGAGATTTCAGTCCTGGCACTTTGAGGGTGACCAGGATTTGTGTTTGTTTTCCATGCAGGGAGTTGAAGGAACTGAGAGCTGGAAGGCAGGCCTGAAACCTGCTTTCCTCTTGCCTTTCTGCAGGGCTTAAGACAAACAGCTCCTTCTCAAAATACCAACTCTTTGGATTCATTGGCTCTTTGCTTAACATGAAATAGTTTTGATTTAAGGGACATTGAAGCAGCTGGAGTCAGGTTGATTTTTAGACCTTTCTGAATTGTTTCCTAAATGTAATGTAAGTTGCAATGAAAAATTTACAGCAGTATGAGAACAGGCATTTCAAAATGTCAGATTGTGTCTGTAAATTGCTGTGTCTGGTAATAAACCCACTTGTCAAGTAACTGGCAATCGCAGCCTGCTGGTGAATCTGATTTTGTGGTGTGCTGTTTCGTGAGTGAATCACAGACAGAGCAAAAGTAGTGATTCGTTCTCATACTCTCTTTTTTGAACATTCAGGGGAAAGCAAGGAATTGTTAAGTTAAATTGCTAGTTAAAAGCAACTCTAGAGAGACAAAATTTCAAAGCTATACAGTTAAGCACTTAAATCAGGCATTCTTTAAGCTAAGATTTGTTCTTCAAACCTGCTCCTTAGCAGGGTTATCTGCATAAGAAACTGTAGCCGACAAAATCTTCCTTTAAATATGTGGTTTGCCATATATTGAGTGTTATCCTTGCTTTGAGAACACACATGTGGTGTGATATCCAGTGGGCTTTAATTCTTTCAGCTCAGCCATCTGATCTGAAGAGGAAAGCAAAATTATAGCCATAAAACTGTACCCTCTGATTCACCTTCCTGTTCTATTTATGATTTTTGCAACGGGGATGAATAAACTCCACAGTCAGCGTTCAGATGGGCGGGTGTATAGTTAGCTCATTTCTCTGCACGTGTCCTCAGAACAAAATAGTAAATCTGGCTATTTTTGAAAACACTTGAGTGCAATATTGTAATTACATTTAAATATAAACATGCCAAAATAATTATGGTATGTGAGGTGAATGAGACCGAAAGGCATTCTTGGAGTGCTACCTGTGAAGGTCATGCAGAAGTTCACTGGACATCAAATAGTATTAAAACACTGAAAAGATACCAGGGGTGCAAGGTCTCTGCATTGGTAATTACCCAAAGTCTTGCTTGTGTTCCGTTACTGTGTTTTCTGTTCTCAGCAACATACCCCAAAATGGTATCAAGGACACTTTGCAATGGGGTGTGTTTTTAATAACCAGTGGCATCCCCCAAAGTGGTTGACTTGCAGGAAGTGCGTGCCCTTTTCTCTGCTGTAAGGGCTACTGAAGCATGTGCACCTGAATTGCAAAAAGGTAAACCTTGACCCTGAAATTCAGCCAGCATCCTGAAAATGTATTTGATCCAACACCTTGCCCACCTTATGTGGGCCTTTGTTTGGTAGCTTTATTCTGATTTTTTAATTATTTTTTCCCCCTGTAACTTATTTTTTGCAAACTTTTGAGCTGAGTCTGGAAGAGGCTTGTTATCTCTACTTCACGAGGAAAGCCACAGCAAACCCCTTGTCCCAAGCTGGGAGTCCTGATAGCTGTGCATTAGCTACCAGTGGCTAGACAGAGTTGGCAACGTGGTTTGAAGCATTGTATTCTCCAAGCCTTTACCTGACTGGTGAATCTTACAGTGTGTATTGCCTGATGGGGAGCGTTGTAGTATATATCAGTAAATGGTGGGGTTGCTGGCTCTATATTTTCCCAAGTAATTTGTTCTGGCACATCTCAGTCATGGAGATTTTTTTGAGAAATTGCATGTCTTCTAGAGCATAATTTTTTTTTTTTTAGCCTCTAACTACCCCTTGCTATGGATGGTGATAGTTTCTAGAGCTCTTGAAATTTCCATTAGCATTTCCATGGTAAATTCTTTGTAGGAGCAGGGAGAAAAGATTCCTTTTCTTTATCCTTTTGCATCCCCTTTGGTAAGGAAACTAGATGTTTAACTGCACGTCACTGGTTTTCTAGTGCTGTTAACTCCTCTTGTGCAGTGGAGGCAACGGAGCAAGTGGAGTCTGAGCGCATGCAGAAGATCTGGGATGGTGCAGAGACTTGATGCCACGTCTCTGAGCCCTAAGCATGTTGCCCACGCTATTTGGGTGCCCCCTGAAATGATGTTCATTTGGACAGGAGAAACATCAAGTTGTAGCAAATACAGAAAACAGGCACTGGGGCATTTAAGCAGATAGTATCTTGTGTAATTGTTAATTACAATATATCCACAGCCTAATAAAGAACCAGATTGAACAGAATTGGGAGACATGCCAGCTCACTGCTGTGCCAGAAATCAGTCTGGCATTTTAAACCCCATTTCGGTCATTCTTTTCCACTCGACAAAGCACTTCTACATGTGTTTATGAAATGCTTTGTCGCTGTGGGATGTCACATGTCCTTGCCTTTGGTAGGTTCCTATCTGCTCTCCTGTAGGCAGTACTTAACCTGGTATGGTGTACGGCAGGATAGTTTTAGCACAGCTGTATTGCTGCAGAAAATGATAAATCTGGTTTCTTTAGCAGTGTTATAAAAAACATTTACACGGGTGATGTTTCTAAAGCTCAGTAATAGCACAAATGTATTGGGGATGTTTCTCAAGTATTTAATATTGTCATATTCCCTCCCCCATCTCCTCTCATCCCCTACTTGTACCTTCTAACAACAGGGACGGGTGTGACACCGGAAGACAGATTTTTCCCTATTCATGATAAAGCGTGGTAATCCAGGTGACTCAAAGGAACCTGTGAAATCACATAAGCTTCAGACATCTGAAGGTGCTGCAGGTTTTACTGAGAATGCAAATGCCCTGGTGAAGCTGGTTTAGATATTTGTAACAGGAGATTAATTAAATTAGCAGAGATGGGAAATGCAGCCACGGCTGAAGTAAGCTTATAACAGCCCTTCCTGCTGATTCTTACGGGAAATCTCATGGGAGGCCAGGGATAAAGGAGAGTCATTCTTTCAGGAAGCTTCTCTAGTAAAGCTGTTCATCTATCAGCTAATTATGTTGGGTTTTTTAACCTGGCCTGATAAGTGTCCATGGAACAGGGCTAATTAGGAAGTCACTGGGCTAGTGGAAAGGAATGGTTAGGAAATGGTCAGTGTACCAGAAATATCCACAGAGAATATCCTAATGCTAACAGGTATGAACTGGCTTCTCCTCTTGTAAGTGACTCTGCTGTAATCCAGCTGAGAAACAGTACCGGGCTTTACTGGTGCAAGGGGACTTTCCTTGCTCTTTGCTGTATAGTTCCTGTTCTACAAATCAATAAGGTCCTGCAATATTTATGTGACCTCTTGAAGCCCACTATACAAAAGCTCACTCCAGCAACAAATATATGAAAATTCCCTCCACTTTCTGTCCATTAGAGCCTTCAGCTGGGAAATGTCAGCAAAGGGCTGCTCAGCTGAAACATGACCTGCAGTTTTTCTTGAACGAAAGAGACATTGATGTTGCAAAGTATTGATGCCTCCAGAAAGATGCAGTTAAAGAGCATTTTTAATTAATTTATAACATCAACCTCTGTGCCTGCAAATGAAATAATCATTTACATATGAGACTAACACAGAAATAATCAGCTCCTGCAGCAGTTCCGAGCTGTAAGAGTTGGTGAGAATAGGTGTTGCTCTCCACTGGAGGGGCACTGGAAAGAAAAATGGGAAGTTTGTTTACTTAGGATTTATTGGTAAAGACCTAGATTTACTACAGCTTTGCCATGTGTTCTTGTTAAGGTTCTTGTTTTGGTCATCTTCTGTGCCTGCTACCTGATTCCCACTTTAACTGTGTAAATTAATATTAACTGATGCTGATTCTGGTTGTTATTGAGACATTCCCACAAAAGAAGGGATGGGCAGAAACCTCTTCTCATCCTTGCGTTCTGCACATAACTTGGCTATTAGCTCTAATATTTTAAAGTGTTTTTAGACCTAGATCATCTTCAGCAATTAGCAAGTGAAATACATCAACTGCAGAAGAGAGAGGTAATATTCCTGTTTGTTCTTTTGCTTATACTGTGTCATCTCAATTAAACATGATGGTGTTTCTTCAAAAGCTGCTGAACAGACTATTTTTAGATAAAGAATCTGGCACAGCCCACTAATTAGAAGTTTTTTCCTTGCTGCTGCTAGCCACAGCCTTTTTTTTTTTTTTTCTTTTTTTAAACTTTAAGAGCCAAATAAGTAAATATTGCTGAGCTCTTGCCTTTTTAATGTGAAGATCAAATCATTCCCATGAGGAGCTTCTGTCTCTTCTTGTACAGCTGTACTCCTTCATAATCAAGGGCCAGCATTTTAAAGTGTCTGGTAACATTAAGTACTTTAAATTCTGTGTGCTCAGTTTGACATATTCAAAGGGGCTAGTGTTTGGAAAGTCTCGAGCCATCCACCAGTTTCTGCTAGATGGCTGCACAAAATTCTCTGCCAAGCACTGCTAATTTACAGTGATATTTTAAAGCAAGATGCTTTAACGAGAAAGATGGCATCTTCTGGAAATGATGCCATCAGCTTGAATTTACCTTTGTTTTGGTCACAAACAAAACTAATTTCCAAAAGCAGATCATGCAGGGGGTGGAGCACATCCATGCTAGCCATGGTTAGTTTTGCCATCAACTTCTGAGGCATCTGGCAGTGATTTCAGTGGAGCAAATTTTCTTTTAGCCAGTTGACAGGCTGTTTCTCTGCCAGGAAGATTTTTACCCTGCACTTCCATGAAAGTAATCAGAGCTGTGCTGATTTATGCAAGCTGAGCATCTGACCTTTGTAGTCCAACTTGCTGAATTCCTTGGCAGCACCTTAATTCTGAGGGGACACTTGGCAGCTGCAGAAGATGAGGGATATTGCTTATGGTCTGTCATAAAGATCCCATAGATTTCCAGGGAAAAGTCTTTAATTTCAATCTATTTTAATATTTTATAATAGAGACAGTCTATCACTGCTGAGGCTTTTTCCTAGCCTCCTGCTATTTCAGTGCTAAAGAAATTGTCGTTCTTAAAGAGGCTTCTGATGTTATGGCCAAGACTGTTGAAGAAGTGAGGGGCACCTTTTGACCTTGCATCTTGTACTGGTTTTTCTCTGTTTCCATGTTAAATTCCCAGCCTGGTGTGTTAAGGTAAGCAGCTTCAGGGAAATTCAAGAAAATCAAGATTTTCTTCCCCCTCTTTTAAAACGGAAAGGCTCTTGAAGCTTCTGATTCTGCAAAGGAGAACACTGCTGGGAATTTGAGTGCATCATTGGCTTTATCAGAGCTAGTCCTGACAGTAAATTTATTTAGGTGTGTTAGTGTTTGCAAAGGGCAGTTTTAATCCTGTAAGCCATCATGAAGAGGGAGAGGGGCTTCCCAAGAATTTTGAGAGATAGGAATGAGCCCACAACAAGTACACCTCTAAGTCGTTTAGAAATTTGCAATCTTGCTTTAGCGTTAGCACACCCTCAGAAGAGTGAGCTTCCCGTGCACTGTGTCTGACAACACTTAACACAGGACCCTGTTAAGTGTGGCTGGGAGGAGCTGGCTGAAAATGTCAGATCAAAAAACACACATGCTCCTTTCAGTCTGGATGTTGCTGTCATAAATGTGTATGATGTGAGTCTCTACAGCTGTCAGTGTATTTACCCCAGTGTAAAGCCAGTCTAACAGGGCTGTGTCTGTCATGAATCACGTTGCTTAATTTTTTTTTGTCAGGACTTTTTTCTCCACTTTTATTTTAGTTTGGTATGCCAAACATTTTAACGTATTTAACTGATTAATAAAAAAAACCAACAAACCCAAACCTTGGACAATGATGTGGTTTTAAGTGATTCTGAACTGTGAGGTATAGCAAAAGCAGGGTAGTTGATGACTAAGATATTTCTGCTTCTTCTGGGTCATGGCGTTAATTTCTTGGGCGTTATATGTGGGCTGAAATAAAGCAGGTGTTTAGTCCATTTTGATAAGGAAGCATCGGCTTTAGTCTATGAATACAATAAAATCAATAAGCTCGACAAAGCCGTGAATCGGAGAGTTGGCTGAATAAGCAGAGGGCTGAATCCCACAGCTCCATTCGCAAAATAATAGCTGCTCTCTACAACTGCCAGGAGGAGATTGTATCCTGGGTGTTGCCAGGGTCTCACAAGAGAGTGTGGGAGGGCTGGTAACTGATGGAGCATGCATTGGTAAACCAGCTGGCATCGGGCAGCTGTGCAGCTTGGGTGGAGAAGACCTCTGAAAGGCAGTGGTTACTTCAAAGCTAATGCAAACTTCAAGGCTTTAAGGGTAGTTCTGGGATGGGAGAAGGCAATAAATATTTCACAGATCTCTTCTGCAATGTTTTGTGTCCCTCTAAATCCAGAAAGTGTGCAGGCTTTTAAAGATCTTTTTAAAGGTTGGGGTTTTTTTGTGTGTGTTTTTTTTTT
>JAAGNO010007715.1:0-11927 GCA_033439905.1 Ceryle rudis | reverse complement strand
CGGGTTGGGAAGAAAGGGGCGTGGCCACACCCTCCTCATGGCCCCGCCCCCCTTTCCCCTCACCGTTCCCCGCCCCCCCCCTCCCCCCCCCCCCCCCCTTCTCCCCTCCTCACCCCCCCCCGCGCGCTCCCTCCCACAGCCCCGCGTCGCCCCCCCACCCGCCACGCCCGCTCTCTCTCCGCCGCCCGCGGGAACACCGATCGCCGCTCCGGTGCGGGAGGCGGCGCGGAGCCGGCCGGCCCGGCCATGATCACGCTGGAGGACCTGGACGGGATGGCGGAGGAGAGCCCGGACTCCGCGTACCACAGCAACGGCAGCAGCCTGGAGGAGGAGGCCGAGCGCATGGAGGACGAGGAGCAGGAGCGGCTGCTGAGCTACTGGCATAGCGTGGGCCGGGGGCACCAGGTGGACGTGCCCCGCGGTAAGAGCCGGGCCGGGGACGCGGGGCGGGCAGCGCCGGGGCCGGGCTAAGCCGCTTACGCCCACGGCAGCCCGCCGAGCTCTGGGGGATTAGGGAGGCGGTAGTTCCGAGCTCACCGGCCGGCACCGCAACCTTCCCGGTTCTTGGTGACCTTCAGCTGCTGCTGACAGGTTCCCCAGCGGGAAGCCCGCAGGCGTTCCGGGGCGGGGGGGGGACCGGAGAGGTGCTGGCAGGGCCCCCGCGAAGCTCCGACACCCGCGAACTTCCCCCTTCTGCGGAGAACCCGGCGGGAGCCTGACCTCGGGGCTGGCACCCGGCTGTGCCCTGGCACGGCCGCATCTGCCACGCTGCCCTGGCCGCGGCCACGCAGGACGGCGGTGGTGAGGCCGGGCCAGGTACGTCTGGCGCCTGTGGAGAGGGGTTGGGGCTGCAGGAGATGGGTGGTGATGCAGCAGTAACCACCCACTGGAGTCCTGTCTACTTCTGATAGACAAAGTGGGAGCTAAAGCTTTGCACAGGGCAAGTCAGAAAAGACTTCTCTAACTCAGAGGCTGCAGTAGCAGCAGATTGAGCTATTTATACCACAAAGGACTGATGTGAGTTTTCAGTCTTCATCAAATATTAAACTGACTACCTGCAAAAGCATCCTTCTTAAGAGTGTCTCCTGTGCCTGCCCAGAAGGGTAGTTCTTTACAGAAAGCTGGTTGAAGGGGGAGGTGGCACAGAGTAAACAAGTCAAAGAAAGGACTTTGCTTTTTGACAGTAAGCCTCCTGGGCTTATCTTATTAAGAAACTGATTCTTTTCAATTTTAAGACAGACTTATGAGCCTGAAAGACTGTAACAAACCACATAACTCACATCAGGCAGCAGAGAGTAACTGCAAACTTAGTGCGTTCGGAAGCCTTAACTCCTCTGCGCTGTCCTGTGTAGAGAACTAGACCTAGAACCTTTAGCATCTCCACATCTCGGGTAAATCACTTCCAGGAGGATGGGCAGGAGCAAAGCCTTGAACAGACTGCACTAGACACTGCCCAAATGAAACGACTTCTTTAAAAACTCTTTCTACGGTCTAAAATGGCAAAGAAGGTACAAGTCCTCCCTCTCAACGCACGCGTGAGTGAGGGGTGGACACACAGGGGCCAAGTCACTTCGTGTAGTGGAAAACAAGATCCCTTCCCCCAAAATTATCTGGTACTAGGCACTGAAATTCCTAAGGCTTATGAGGCAGGATGTCAACTCTAGGAAATAGATCAAAAGTAGCTTTTAGCACATTTTAGTTACTCTATTATAAAAGGTTTACTTTCTAACACGAAGCAAATGCTGCAGAAGCCTAGAAGATTTTTCTTCAGACGCTGCCCAGGGCTCTGTGTCAGAAGCCAACTGCACGTCAGCTAGAGACTGTAAGAACCTTACCATCCCTCTCATCAGTCCTAGACTGCCACAAGCTCCCACACCTCTTCTGTTCCCTTCCAAAAAGAGGACTTGCTTTCTAGCTTTTGTTAGTACCTGTTAAAGGAAACTGGAACACTGTAAGCACACGGAACAGAGATAATCGAAGCTGAAGGAGAGCTAGCCATGCAGCTGGCATTGTTATTTAGCACTGTTAACATGATCTTAATCCTGTAGACTGACTGGCCTAAACCAAACCTGGCAACAGAAAGAAAAGGAAAGGAAAGAAAAAAAAAAAAAAAAAGAAATGTAAAGGTGTCAGAGGTATAACCTAACTCTGTTGGCTTGAAAGCTCCGTTTTACCTCCCTGCAGCAGAAGCAGAAAACATGCTGCAGCAGTTACTTTTACATTTCTCAGTTCTAATTTCAACATAAGAATAGTCATTAGTAAGCCAGCTCAGGAACATCCTACCCCTCGAAACCAGCTACCTGCTGAGGTTGTCTACAGACACTCTGTGAGCCCAGCAGCACGCTCCGAGGCCAAGTACCCAGGCTCCAGGCCGAGCTTTCAATCTGAACCGCTGGTAGGCACTCCCCGGGCTGCTCCCTCGCTGCTGTCTCCAAGGGGCACAGCCAGCGGTTCTTTTCAGCGTGAAGATTTGGGGTCCCAGCACGACAAAGGCTGTCTCCCCAGCCGACGAGCACCTCCCACTTCAGTGGCACCGCCAGCAGGACCCGTCGGGCACAAATCAAGGCATGCCACAATCGAAACACTGTTCGCTCTTCCTGCTATGAGCAAGTCTTGTCGCATGGCCCTTCTCTGTATCAGTCCCTCAGTAAGGATTAGCCTCTTCCCTAACACCTACCCATAGTAGCAGGCGTAATGACAACTTGGAAGTGGAATTAAAGCAAGGCTTTCCCCAGCCACACCGCCAGCACTCCCCTCACCCCGGCTGGGCGCATCCGAGGCTGCGAGCTTGGACTGACGGTGACGTGTAAACATCAAGCAACTCACTTGCTCTTGGGCAGTGTGATTTTAAGTACTGCGCGGGTTAAAATATTTATAAACCACACGTTAACCTGTTGTGCCAGGCAGCCATGGATTCACAAATCAAAGAACTTTCCTGAAAGGGCTTTAGGTAGTTATAATCCCTATCCTGTGCATTAATATGGAAGGAAAAAGAAAAAAAACCACCCACGTTTATCAATAAAGGAATCCAAAAATAGACTTAACTTCTCTAGAGTTAATGTTTCCTAATTCTTCCACACTCTGTGGAAAATTCCATCCTGGAGTCTAATCTGCTTTGTTTCCTCTCAGCCTCCAAAGTGATCAATTTTACATGTCAGTTACTACTTGAGCTTTAACTGTTCAGAAAAACCTGTTTAAAATTAACTGCTTTCTCCCCTTTATTAAAAGGATCTTTACTAGTCCAAATAGTCTTAAGGCTAAAACCCCTGCACTGGATGCCAGGAGATGTAGGTTTGATTCCCAGCTCAGCTACAGATTTACTAAGTGACCTCGGCCAAGTTAATTCTCCTGCATCTTAATTCTCCTCTGAAACACAGATAATGCTCCCTTCCCCCATCATCCTGCCTCTTCCACTTAAGATGCTGAGGCACCCAAGAGAAAGACTCCTCTTTCAGTTGACACACTAGTTCTTTTTATGCATGTCTGGTAAATACCACGAGGCAGTAAGGCAGAAAGTCACACCCACGCTTTCAAACACGGCACATAAAAATGAAATTTCTCCTCTTCTCCAAGTACAGAAATGCCTGGTTTAGTGCAGCTTTGAAAGGAAGGGACTAACTTTCAGAGGAGCAGCTTTCAGACCATGCCCTAAGCCCTTCTTATTCCAAGGGGCAAGGCAACCAACAGCAGCAAACGTAAGCAGCGTGCAAAACCCGCGGTGCCCCGTTAGTCACGGAAGGCTGGCGCGTTTCATTTCATCTTTGCTGGTGCTTTACGGCGACCGTGGCTACGGGAGAACACTGAATCACTCCATCTCTCTGCTGCCTGGAATGGAACCTGACAAGCAGAACACCGAGACCGGCTTTGCTCTGCTCCCACCTTTACAGAAGCGACATTTCAATTTTCCTAGAACGTTAGTATTCGCTCTACGTCGGTGGCTTTCTGCCCCTTCCAAATGGAAATAAAATCTTCCATCAAACGCTGAAGTAAAACACTAGACATAAAACATCTTCTGGAAATGACACGTTCCCTCGAACCTGTGAACAGAAGCAGGCAGCGCAATTTCCTTCTCCACGCAGATGCACGTTAATCCAGCACTGGAAGAGTTGCTGGAATTGGCAACATCATCTGCACAGAGCTGGAAAACTGGGCACCGCCAAAACCTTTCTGTAGGGGCTGGTCTCACTGCAGCGCACGAGGAGTGGGAGGGTGAAATCTGCTCTAACAGTGCAGACACAGAAGTCAGTTAATCTTTCCTGTCAATAGTGAAAAACAAACTTAACTTCCTACGAAAACAAAGTCCCCAGACTTATTTCTACAGCCTCCCATCTAAAACCGGACTGTGCTTTTTGTTGCAGACATGGCAGAGCCGATTCAGCAGCTGACTAGAAACAACAGTCCCCAGGAGAGACAGACCATCCCGTTCACTCTGATCCAGCGCAAGGAAAAGGTACCGGTCCCCGGCCCCGCCGAGGCTTTGGCACCTTCTCAGTGTTCATACCTAGCTGCCAAAAATACGTGGTGTTATAAAATTATCTGAACCCTTCAGGATTTTCAACCTCTTAAGTGCAAAGCATTATAACCGGTAACCGCATTTCGTTTCTGACGTCTCACCGCTTTTACGTGTGTGACTTTTTTTCTTTTTGTAAGGTAAAACTATTAGGAAAGTCAGAAGATGGCCAGGAATTCTAGCCTGCGGGGCATTGGGTGGTTAAGTGAACAAAACCCCCTCATATTTTGACGCTGAAATAAAAATATGTATGTTCTTCATTTCAATCAATGACTTTGCTTCTTTGCATAAGGACGTGAATAAAACCTTAGCAACAAATACTTGAAAGATTAGCATCTGAATTTAAAACCAAACACGTGCTTTTGGGTCATTACCAAAGCAGCGATTTGCAAACCCATCTTAGCAAAGCCATCTTATCCTCTAATGACAAACTGAAACCCATGGCCAGCAAATTGTTCATAACTCGGAAGTGTGCAAACCATAAACAGGTGACAGATCAAGAAAGCCTTTACTGACCACATATGAAGATTTCTTGTCACGCTTCTTCTAATTAGATCTATATAATTCAAATTTATATATGCCACTGCTCACCTGAGGGTATTTCAGCTGAGCAGTTTGGGACTCCTGCTTATTTACGTTGTAATTCAACGCTTGAAGGCAATTTCTCAGTACTACTGTAAGAACTGCAGATAAAAAGTAGGTTTGTTCAGTGTTAACTGCAACTAAAAGCTTAATACTGCCATAGTCCAAAAGATGAGCGTTCCTTTTTTTAAAGGCAAAGTACCTAACTTCTGCTGAAGTACCAAGACCGGTAGTGTATCCCTTCTTGATTTATACGAGGAAGGATTGCAATTCACATATTCCTTTCAAGATCATTTTACATACAGATGAAAAAAAAAAAGGTGCAGTTGTTCTGGCACTCAAGCAAAATGCACATGCTGCACTGCCTTTGGATTTCTACTTAGCATACGCCAGCTTGGACCTCAAAACAAAGCGTGTGTGAGCCAAGTACTAAACAGGATGCACTAAAGTATAGCTGCTGCTCAGGCTTCAAACCATCCCTCTTCTGTTCCCCTGGGCACACACCTAGAGAAGTTGATTTCTTTGTGCTTTACATATAGCACTTAGATATTGGTTTACTTTTACTTGTTTGCTTGGGATTTTTTAGGTGATTAATTACTATCTTCCTGCGTTTGCAGCTTGGAGATCTGCTCTATGAAAAACGCCAGTACGGAAAAGCCAAGTGGGCTTGTATAAAAATGAAAGAAAAACAGTATGAACAGAGCATATGCCTTGGGTTCATGAAGCTCATGAGGTACATTTGCGAGCAGAATTCCTCAGGTAATTGGTGCCGCAGTTCTAGAGTACAGTTAAAACACTTTATTTATGCACTAGCTCCTCCTAGGAGGTTTTTCCCCAATACCTCACCGTGCCTATAGGGACATTTTCCTGTCCTTCAGCCCTGCCAGCAGAGCCTGTGGGCTGGAGGGGCACACCTGTGGGAAGCCCTCCCTGTTTCCAGGGGCACCGTGACCAGTGCAACGGCTTGGAAATGCACACTGGCTATTTTTGTAGCCTGTCAGCTATAAACTGGGCTTTTGCTACAGAATTTTAGTGTTTTAGTTTTCACAGCAGCACTGAACTCGCCTGTTCTAAGAACCTGCTTGTAGTGTAATGCCAAGAGCCCATAAGGCTTTGCCTCCTTCGCTCGAGTTCACGATTCTCAGCTGTGCCCATCTGAACGGATACCAAAAAACGGGTGTGGTTGAAGCGTACTTTCCAGAAAGATCACCCAGTTTTAACTCCAGTACTTTAAAACAACAGCAGGTCCACCATGTCCTCGATAGCTTGTGCCTGGGTGAAAATGTGCTCTGAGTTTCCAGCCCAATTTAATCTGGTTTCAGCTTCCAGTCGCGAGCTCTCAGTTTTCATGCTCCAGTTGATGAGAAAGGCACTGCAATGCCCGGTGTTTTGTTCTGTAATGGTACAACTGCTGTCATCAAGTCAACCCTTAATTTTCTTTCCAAGAAACTACAAAGCTTTTCCTTAGGTGTTTTCCTTGCCTTCCCCATTCTTTTAACACTTTAAAAGTAACCCTGACTCCAGGTGAGCACAGATTTGTTTCCAAACTGCACGCAGAAGCAAAGCTCCCACTCATCACCACTACCTGCCCGGTCAAACCACAGCCTTTTCCTGCAGCACTGCAAAACCACAGCAGTGCTTGCTAACAGCAAATCCTAAATGCAGTCAGGGCACAGCCCCCTTGTCTTCCGTACGTTGCTTATTCCCAACTATTTAAGCCACCACACAAGGGCCGTTCACAAGATAAACGGGGGGGGGAAGAAGCAAAGTCAAACTCTGTGCCCCACACGGAGATAGGGGAGCTCACCAAACACCACGCTTTAGACACAGACGCACGTGTCTTTGCACGTGTGGGTTCTAGAGGTGTATAAACACGGGCACACAAACTACAAAGCATAATAATATGCTACTTCCACGTGGAATGCACAACCCCATTCTGTACAGTATGCTACTGAATTCCTCTTAGTACTGAAACTCTGCTGGTACTCACTTGTTGTTGCTCTGAGTTTTGAAGCCAAGCACAGTGCGTGGGCATCCTTTTGTGGTTTTTAAAAGCCCCCTATGTCTCCTCAGGGCTGTACCTGGGGATAACAATACCCATCGTGACCATAGTCCACACAAACGAATCTCAGTCGGAGATGACGCAGTCAGTGACGGTCGCGTACTACCTGCCTGAAGTGCTGCAGGACGAGCCACCTCATCCTTTTGACTCTGACATCATCATTGAAGAATGGCCTTCTACTATTGTTTATAGTAGGTAAGGAACATATTCATTTTCTTCTAGTAAAAACAGTTAAAAGAAACATGACTAAATATTTAGGAGGCATTTCTAGGCTCCTGGAAAAACCGGGGATTTCAAAAAGAACTTGATCGTTACAGGAGCTTCAGAGGGATCACCAATGAAGACTCTATAATGAGAGAGATAAACCTGCTGGCAGAAGTTCTGGAGAGCCCGGAGTTATGTCTGCAGGATACGTTCATCATCGCAGGGTACACAAACCCAGCCGCTGCCAATCGACACAACGAGATCTGGTTCCTGCAAAGGCCGTAGCCTCCCGCTCCTGGTGCTCGTCCGTCACAGGAGCCAGTTCTGAGGTACCGGCAGAAGCGTACAGGCGAAGCACGCGAGACTAGATGTCAAACCCTCACAGAGTTTAGAAAGGTGGCTTTTAGCCAGTTTAGCAAGGCAATTGCTCCAGCATCAAGCAGAGGTAACACCTGACGCGGTTTCCCATGTCAACTTTTACAGTCTTTACATCATTCTGGGGAGATTTTTAGCACTTTAGAAGTTAGTTCACCTTTTTGTTTATTTTATTTTATTTACAAGATAAGGGAGACAGAGACCTCCCTCCTCATCCACTTACTAGCATCCCTAGATTGCTTGGGGCTTGGGAGGTTGTAGAGGTGACCCTGGAGCCCCTGCCCTGGCCTGCTCTGGGCACCTAGTGCTGCCCCAGCCACCCAAACCCTTTGCGGGGGGGCTTCTGGTGGAACACACTTCAAAACCACCTCAAACATGCAGTCTAGGCATCAGAGAGAGAGTGTTCAGGTCTTCATTTCTAAAGAGGACCACCAGATTTAGACCCCTGAGATTAAAGCAAGGAGCAAGAGCAGGCCAGTACTGACTGCATTTAAATGTCCTCATCTGTGCAGCAGAGATTCTTAATGCTTACCTCAAAAAGCAATCAACCAAAGTACTTCTGACCTTCAGAAGAGACCAAGAACACAGAACAGTCCTACTGCTCATTAACATTTTGATAGCAAAAGTTACAGGGCACCTTAAATCACACACTCATAGCATCCCCAGGACTACATTTGGCACTCCTGAGTAGAAAGTGGTTATTCTTAACTCTCTGGGTTGCTGATCGCTTTCTTCTTACAGCTTTGCTGAAGGTTAAAACACTGGCAGAAGTAATTTATTCAGTACTTTTTACACTCTTCTGGCAGTACCACACTATTAATGTTATAAATGATACACGTATTTCCCAGAATCACAGAAAAAAAAAGGAATAAATTTAGCTAAAGTGAGCCCGGGCAGTCAGCTGCTGGCAGAGCAGGCTGCCCAGGGCCTCGCTATTGGGGTCTGAGCATCTCCAGGGACAAGGAGCACCTCACACCTCTGGGCCCTGTTCTAGTATTTGACCACCCTCACTGTGAGAGTTTTTCCTCCTAGTATCTAGCTTTCTGTGTTGCTGCTTGTTTCCTTCACCCTTCATCCATGTGGTCATTCTCCAAGTAGACAACTGCTTAGTCTAGCACACTGTGACTAAAAGACAAGCTCACATAGTTCCACACGCATCTCAAGGTCTGGAAGCAGCTCACGCTTTGCTGTTTACTCCAGTTAAAGAGCACCTACTGCACTTTAGAATCGGGGTAGCAAACAAAAAACATCCGTTCTTAATGCCTCCCCTTACAGACATGATGGTCGAGTTTAATCTCGGCAGAAGTAAAAGTCCTTTTATCTGAAGTTTCGCCAGGTACCTCACCAGCACTATTTATGAATTTCAGGATTTCGGCTTTAACTAGAGCTTTTGGGTTCTTCAGTTACAACAGACAAAGCAGACACCAGAGCCTGTGTCTGCTACCTTATGGTAGAGTTAACTGGCCAACCAAATGGATTTATGTAGCACTTCTGCCTGAATAAGCACCCGGGTCTCAAGAACTTTAAAGCTCCTGGCTCCACACGGCTCTCTGCTGCACAAAACTGACTTTAAGCTTCCCCTAAAGCCTCTTGCTGAGCAGCAGGATCAGGGAGTGCTGCCCGGCCCTGCTGCCCGTGCTTGAGTGGGACTAAAGTGCCCTCCGGTGGTTGCTGCCCGCAGGAATTCCTCGGGAGATAGCAAGAGGAAGGGGGAGGAAAGGATAAAAAGAGAGGGAGAAAAAAGCCTTTAACACAAACAAACTCAGAGTCTTTGTGGAGAGGAAAAATAAAAAGCGCACACACACTCGCACACACAAGAAGCAATCCTCACCTTCTCCTTCTGACCCTGGGACTCCCCCAGGCCGGTCAGGCACCCTGAGCTAGGCCGGCACAGACACTCCTGCTGCCACAGATTATTTGGATGTTACACTGGCGGGGGAATCTCAAGAAAGACTGGGGGTTTGGGGATCTTTCTCCCACTGGAACGCTATCGAATCTGGATTGCCTGGTGACAGCACAAATGCTTGGCCCCAGCTAGGAACCGCTTTGTCTGATGGGCCCGTTTAAACACACAGAGTATTTTTTGCTTCACGGAACAAAACGATGGCGGTACCTGCGAAGTCTGTTACTCCTCTCAGTTTGGGCAAGATCCAGGATTATATCCCAGGGAGAAATAAGCAAATAAAATCAGCCATAGCATCGTAGACCAGTTTGGGTGGGCAGGGACCTGTCACGGCCATCTGCTCCAACCCCCCAGCACTGAGCAGGGACATCTGCAGCTAGAGTGGGTTGCTAATCAGGTTGCAATACGTTGTATTGTTTCCTGGTGGATTTTAATTTATTTTGCTTTTTGTTTGTTTTTAACTTTTCCTCAGATCACTGGAAATGGCAGCCAGTATTAAAGTGAAAGCTAACAAGTTAACAGAAAACAAAAAAAGTTCTTAAAAACTGAGCTGAGTAGAGTAATGCCCAGGGAGGCATTAAATAAAATGTTTCTTTTGGCCTCATCCTCCCCCCTCAAATTTTCTAAGTGCAAATGAAAACAATTTTCCCCTTTGACAAGATTTTTATGACGAATTACAGAAGTTTCTGCAATTTGATTTGGTTTTGCCAGTTACGGAGATTATTTTAACGCGCTGGCACAACAAAGGTCAAAATCCTCTCACCACCAAGTACCAGTTTGTACATACTTTGCAAAAAATCATTTGCTGCATCTTACGGCTCTTTCCATAGGCAATCTTCACCTAAACACCTCTGCGACTCGCTACGTGTGGGTACGTTATAGAAACACTTGTCACCGCGATATAAAACCATGGTATTTCTCTGGATGTGCTGATAACCAAACTGCCGCCGTGTGCTCAGCGTCGTTTTAGGTAAAACTGTGAATTCCGAGGTAGTATTTATTTTGACTTACGTTAGACAGCTTCCGCTGCTGAGAACCAATTAATCCCAGTTTGAAGATACACTTTATGGCTATGGAACATTGTACCGGGTTCTGTAAGCGGCCCGCAGGGGCACGAAGTAGTGCGGCTTTTCAGTGGCACCCAGCAGCTTACGGAACAGTTACACCAGTGAATGCCAAGGAAGCATTGCTGTTACTCAAGTACATTTCAGAGCGCTTCGAAACGTCACGTCAAGCGTGACAGAGTAACTCCTGTTATTGGAATAGGTATTTTGTTATCCATCTGCGGCTCTACTTTGTAAGCCACTAATTAACCGATTAGCGTTTTGCATTTGAAGGGATCAGATTTCCACTATTCAAAGGAGGTAATAAACCAGAATTCACCCGTATTTGTGGAAGACGGAATGATGTAGCCTTAACAGATAAATGTTGTCCTGCATACTGTGTATTTTTTGAACATGCATTAGTGCCTAAAAGTTTATTCCAGCTATTGTGATACTCAGGGCCTTGCTTATTGTACGTACACAAATAGAATGGTTTTGGCATTGTTGCGTTGCGCTGTTTTACACTGTCCTTCACTTTCACTGAAACGTCCTCTTGTTTACTGTCACTCTTCGTCACAATTAAAGAGAACGGTTTTGTTGTGCAGAGTACACCTGGCTTTCAGTTTTGTCACAAGCACACGAGCCCTTTTGCTGCCTTTCCTTTGAATGGGAACAGCAGGAGTCGCAAGTTGCTATTCTGGTTCGTAAAAAACCGTTTCTTTAAGCCCCAGATTGGAAACGGTGGCTCTAAGACCCAGGACGCTTCAATAACTTCCAAACCCTACACGTTTTCTGAAACACACACGCATCTGGAGCTACACATCTACACGCTGCAGCCAGCGGGTCTGGCAGCAAACTTACTCCTCCCCACTTCAGGACCATCTGCAAGCCTCCTTTTGTCAAGCTTCCAGCACAGGCTCCCACAATTCCCACGGCACCACAGACTGGGGTAGGACAGGTTTCAGAAGCAGCAGTACTTAAAGAAGAGTGACGCGAGCATTTGAGTCTTCTCCTAAATCCTGCTGCCATTCAGAGCATACTCCATGGCTGATTCTTTTGGCAAGGGACAAGGATAATGCAACGTGTAGGACAGGAATACATTTGATAGGACACAAGGAATTGTACTCAAGTTGCCCCAGGGGAGGTTGAGGTTGGAGCTGAGGAACAATTCCTTCCCCTTGAGGGCTGTCCCAGGCTGCCCAGGGCAGGGGTGGAGTCCCCGTGATCCCTGGAGGGGTTTCCAAGCCC
>JAAGNO010007714.1:0-26061 GCA_033439905.1 Ceryle rudis | reverse complement strand
CTCCCCGCCCGGGGCTGAGGAAGCGGAGGGAGCCGTGGAGTTGTTCTGCATATTAATGAGCCGGGAGCAAGGGCAGCGGGAGCTGTTTTAAAAGAGGACAAGGGGAGGAAAGCGGCAGAGCGCAGGCAGAGCTCAGGCAGCAGCAGGGAGCCGCTCTCTGCTGTCCTCTCCCTGGTGACATCCAACCCCAGAGATCAGGAGGGGACGAACCCGAAAGGAGCAAACGCATTAAAATCCCCGGCGTCTCTTTAGGTACCTGCTGCCCTCACCATGAAGCTCCTGACAGCAGCTTTGCTCCTGCTGTTCATCGCGATGTGCTTAGCCAGCGCAGAAGGTAAGTGGGTTTATTCTGCTTATTCCCACGTAAACCCCTTTTCCAGCAATTTTTATTCGCCTCTTGGTAGCCTTGAGTTGGATCAAGCTGTCCCCTATATGGGATGTATTGTATCTGTGGGGTAAGGGAGCTGGGAGGTTTTTAAAGGTGGAAGTCGAGGGAAAATACAGTTGAAAAAGTTGTGTCTTCATTGCAAGGCAAACAGCCCCAGCTCCGTGTTGGGGGTCACACCGTGTGCTCCATTATTCAGGAATATAGCTCCAGTATTTCCTTTGAAACAGAGGGTGCTTTCCACAGGGAAAATAGAGCCCGGGCAGCTTTGATGCAGTAGCACAGATTCCAAGGGTGCCAGTGTGTGGTTTCTGCTGTACACAGAAACGGTGGTTAACAATAAAAAAAAGAAATCCCTTAGCTTTTGTCTGTCTGCGAAAGCACCACAGCATCCCTGCGAGGAGAAACCACTCAAAGTCCTACAAAGTCCAAGAGAGACGCGAGTGAATGAGAAAGTCGCTGAGATGTGTGTTTCTTGCTCGGCTTAAAGCGAGTTCCGACTCTTTCATTTCCTTTTCTTAAATACAATTACATTTAATCACAGCAGGTGCACTTAAAGCTCTCCTATTTACTAAGCCTCAGAACATATCTAGAGCTCGAAAACCTATTTCCCAGGGAGTCGCTGCCTTTTCCTGAGACAAAGCAGAGAAAATATTACCCTTTTTAAAGCTCAGCAGCATTACAAAATTCAGCTTTTCCCACCCAGGCTTGAAAGACTGAAGTGAAGTTCGTGTGTGCACGTAGGCTGGCGGGGAAGGGGCACTTGGTATGCAGGAGGCTTTGCAGGCACATGAGAAAATGCTTTCTCTCGTAGGCGTAAAGTGCAAATGTTCAAGGAAAGGTCCTAAAATAAGATTCTCTAACGTACGGAAGCTGGAGATAAAACCGCGGTACCCATTTTGCGTGGAAGAGATGATTATGTAAGTTTTCCTTCATTTATTGCTTGCTGTTTTCCTGTCAGTTGAATTGCTTTACCTTAAACTGCAAGTTCCTTCTCTGTTCTTTGTTTTCCTCACACCCTGACGTGCTAATTTCTGGGAATAGTCAACTTGCTGTAGCAAATTTAGTAGTCAATAGTCATTTGCTGTAGGAAAGAGATGTGCAGTTCTGGCTAAAAACCCAGCTATCATTTTTCAACACTTTTTTTTTTTTTAACTTCTTACTTAAAGGGGTATTTACAGAACAGGTAGCAATAAAAAGATAATCATTAATGCAAGTGAAGATAGGGGACAAATCCTTCTCCAAGCTGCCTAATGTAAAATCCAGAACTAGTTACTCAAGTTATTCTGGGCATGAAAATAAGAACGTGAGCAGAGTTTTGGTCCGTAGTGGTTTCTGCAAGGAGAAGTTATCTCAACTAGAGTCAGATTTTTGCCCATGTTGCACCAGAGCCACCCTTTGCACTGGATGGGATTACCCAGCATGTAAGAAAGCGCTTTCCTCTCCGTCTCGCTGCAAGCAGTGACCAACGCTGCCGTGAAATCTCAAAGTGATTTAGTGACTCTCTGAACAGAGGCAGGTATGGAGATTTTTGACATCTCTGATGGCTGGCTCAAAAGGAGGTTGGTTTTTTTGTTTTGTATTTTTAATTTATTTTAAATATGGGTGGTTTGTGGGGCTATTTTTCCCCTCCCATCCTGTTTTGGATATCTTAAGATTCCTCCAACAAAGCACCATCAAACCAGAACATGGGACTGGGTAAGGACCAGAAGGGCAGCTTAGCCAAGATGACTGCACTGATCCCCTCTGCCACCTAAAAGGGGAGAAAAAGGGTCCCAAGGGCAGCTGCACCCCCAGAACACCAAGGACTGATTCACTCCAGCATCTGTGCTCCCTCACCAACCACTTGCCAGTCGCTTAACCTTAGTAAGGTGCTTTAACTGCAGGATCCGAGTCCTGTCCTGCCAAGCACGTACCACCTTTGGCACTCTAACACCCACAGGGCCAAATCCTGCCCATCTGACTGTCACAAACAAGGCAATACCACGGGAGCCTGATCCTACCCGCACAGAAATGGCTCATCAGATTCAGCAGAGCCTGTACGGAGGAGAAATGGAGAACCAGGCTGCCTTAAGCTTCCTCCACATTTACACTAGCATCCCTGTGATCAAAGTAAGCTCAGGGAACAATCAAACTGACCTCTTTGAAGCCCAAATCAGCTGATGGTGACCCAAGCAGAACAATTCTTGCAGACCATCACTGCCTGAATCAGTTCCATGCAGCTTTACCTTGTTTGCTTTCACTTTTCAATAGCAAAATGATGGTTTTTAATAACTCTTGGCATCCCACTCCAAGCATTTGCCCAAAAGCAGACGGTGGCCGAGAGGGTATAAAATAATCCATGCAACATTTCACTTCCAGAAAGTCAGGAAGGCTGGAACATCGTGCAGGAGCAGTTGCTTTCCCAGCTGGATAGCGATGCAAATGCTGTGAACAGCAATGTTCAAGCCCAGAGGGTTGCCCGGGGTTTGCAGTGGCTGCAGGGACAGAGCTGTCCCCTCGCTCTCCCACTGCTGCTGCTGGTGGGACAGGCACGGCTTAACCCGCTGCCATTGCTGCCTTTCCAGCTGCCCTAATGCAGGCTGAAGTCAGCGTTGAAACTGAAAATAATATTCTGAGAACCAATTGATCCCAGAGTTTCTGGGCAAGGCACAGAAAAGCTAAACTCCTGCAACTGAATTTATTGTTGCAGTGATCATCTAAAGCGAGTTGTCGAAGCTGGGTCCCCACCCTGCCCTTTCTTTTCATACAGCAGAAAGATGATATAAATGATGTTTGGCAGAGAAGTAGTTGGTACGGGGGTACAGTTTACAAAGGAATTTGTCTTTGACCATAACCCTCCCAGCAGAGCTGCAGTACAGGGTAAGAGACAGCTAAACAAAGTCCTCAGTCTAGTCAAACCCTATAAAGATTCATGGTACATCTACCAGTAATTAATTGTGTGGATCTATCTCCTGGCATGAGGAAAAGCAGCAGAAAATAGGAGGAAGGTTTAACTCTTTCTACCTGAAAGGATCCAACCTCCCCCCACTTACTGCCCCATCCCAAAGCGGGAGGTGGGGGGCTGACTGTGTCAGGGTGAGAACAGCTGGTGGGAAACAGGCCCTGCTGGGAGCATCTCTCAAGGGGCAGGTGAGGTGAATGGCAATCCTTGCACCAAGCTTGGGATGAAAGGACCAGAGCCAGGACCCGTGTGGCCCTGGGGACAGGGTGGCTGTAGGCAGAGGTACAGCCCCACCATCCCTGCAAATGAGATGCGTGAGGGTACGAGGTGCTGCGGGGTCACAGACCGACCGACGAGTGCTCATCACAGCCCTGGAGGCATGGACACACTGGGGAGGACTTTGGCATAGGGACCTGCAGACACTGTGGGTGAAGGCTCCAGCAGCTAAGGGACAGCTCAGCACACACCCCTGGAATGAGCTCGCATCCAAAATCCCACTGGAAGCATAAGTTCTGGTGCTTTGGCCCCTTCTCCATCTCTCTCAACCTCTTCTCACAGCCCATCCAGTCAGTCAACTCCTCACCCAGGGCATCAGCTCCTACAAGTGCCTCTTAGGCACATCCCTTTACATCTGCCAGATAAGCATGGGACAGGTCAGCTCAGGGTGCCCAAAAATTCTATTACCCAAACCTGTGCCCACAGCATCAGGAACTGTAGGGAACCACAGGGCTGCCTTGAGGACATCTCCTCTGCTGCCCAGCCTCCAGCATCAAAGCAGAAAACCTACAAGTGATGTCAAAGCAACGCACCTCAGCCTGAGAAGAGACTCGGTTCACCCAAGAAGCAAACCATGCATCTCTTCCTCCTCAGACTGCAGGCTCTAGTACACGCAGAACTGTCCTTCAACTCTCCTGGTGCAAATGTAAGGCTTGCTGCTTTTCAGAGGTGCTCCTGCTCCTCTCCTCCTGTGATTCAGCTTGTCCATCACTTTCTGGAAATACCCTCTTTGATCTGACCGAAGAGAAACTCAAGCCAAGGTCTGCCATCAAGCCAGTGCAGACAACACAGCCAAGAAGGTGGCTACTAGATGGAGAAATTTGCACCAGCCTCAAGTCCCTTAAAACTTGCACGCCTTGTGCCTTCAGTGATGGTTTGGTTTCACACCCATTAAAAGCTACAAGAAAACTCCCTTTCTCCTGAAAATACTGATCTCCATAGTTAGCTGGGAACACCCTTAGAGTAGAGACAGTCCACAGATTTTAGCAGTGACCCTTCCCCCTCTGATGCCTACAGCCACAGAGGCTCTCGGAGGCCTTGCACACCTTTCCCACACATTGGGGAAAGGGCCACATCCTCCCAGAAAACAACCTGGAAATTACACCTGATCTTTTTGTGACTGTTACCTTACACCTGACTGAGGCGGAGCAGAAAGGGGAGTGAGGAAGAGGTCAATTGAATGGGAAGAACTCTCCGGACACCTTGTGTAACCCTGAAATAGAAAACTCAGTGAGACCCTTCGCTGAGCTCATGCCAGCGGCATGCAGCGTTTCCCTTCCTCAGGCACATCCACTCTGCACCGGGTGGGTGAGCTGGGAAAGTCTGCCAGGCACTTTTTCTTGTGTTAGTAGATAAAACAGCTCCTTTCTGAACCAAACCATAGAAGCCCATCCGTATGCACAGCTCTTTCTGGTTTTCTACCATCATCTTACGTCTCTAACAGCATTTAAATAATGCCATTATAGTGGTTTAGTTCAACTGAAAACCATGTTTCCCTGTTCGGGATGGTATTGCCAGAACATTAATAATTCCCATTAAAAAGGTGTTTTTCTGGGTTTGGGGGGTTTTGGGGGGTTTTTGTTTGTTCTGGGTTTTTTGTTTGGTTGGTTTGTTTTGGTTGGGTTTTTTTTAAATCACAAAATTAAGAAAACCAGAGAACTGCTTGACTTCAAACACAGAGAAGTCTTGACATTTCTGGAAAGCCATCCTCTTGGGAAGCAGCTCCAGATCTCTCACGTCACCTTGGTTGTGAGACCAAGGTTGTGTCACCTACCAACCAGTGATGGCTTCACTAAGCCTTCTGGGAGGAAACCTAAAGCAATAGGAAGACTTTTGCAGTGTTTTGCCTCCCAAGGTTCTCTGTCCTGACACTAAGGGGATATCGAGCTGGTGGTACTGGCAAGGAGGGTGGGATCAGCCCCAGGACTGTAGGCTGGGGCTCAGAGCTGGGCACATGGGCACCATACAAGACCTGGTCTAGGTGATCAGGCTCCAGCAGGGGGGTTGGACTAGATGATCTTTCAGGGTCCCTTCCAATCCCTAACATTCTGTGATTCTGTATTTAAAAACTAAAGGGGGGAAAAAAAAAAAAAAAAAAAAAAAAAATCAATTAAGCAGGGCTGGTCCTTTCTGTAGGGTCCAGCATTGTTACGTGTAAGGGAACCATCTCCTCACGCAAAGAGCTCGCGGTCGCCAGAATGAGCACTCATTACATCAGCTATTAAGCTCAAAAGGCAATGTCTAACAGACAGGCAGAGCAAACACACTGATTAAAACCAGTGAGTAAGTCTTCATTTGGTACAACCTAGCGGTAATAGCGGACAACGTTGCACTGCACTGATTGCCAACAGCCAAAAATCTGCTCTGACATTATTGTAATAAACTCAAATAGCTGCCATAAAACACAGAGCATGAAAACCCAGCCAGTGCTCACTCATTTAGGGATTTTCCCCAGAGTGGGAGCAGAGAATTGGTGCGTTTCAGGACTCCCATAACCTGTGCTCACTTGCCTTGCAGCGTGACCCTGTGGACGCGGGTGCGAGGGGAGCAGCAGCACTGCCTGAACCCCAAACGCCAGAACACAGTGAGGCTGCTCAAGTGGTACCGAGTATGGAAAGAGAAAGGCAGGTGAGTAGGAATTTGCTCAATGTGGGGGGAACTCTTGGTGACAAGTTGGGCAGTTGGAGAGCCCTGGGAAACACACACACTGCAAATGCTCGATGCAGCTCAGAGGATGCATTTCAGTACTAAAATTATGGCTATAAAGGGATATTCTTGATGTTATTTCTTTCCTGCCACATGCAGTCCTCGCTTCTAATTTAGGATTAGGCTGTTCTGACTATAAATAGTCGTTATTTTCTGTTAAACTGTTCATCAGCTGATGTTCTCAGTTATTTACGTACACTCACCTCTCTTCTGTGGGTAAACAGCCAAGATAAAATGCTGATTTCAACACGGTCACAAGGAAAGCAGTCAGCAGAGCAGGGAAGAGAGTGCCCTGTCACACCACCTCAAAATCATCAATATCTGATAATGCAGATCTTTTGCCACGTATCATCTCTAGAAAACCAGTAACATGTTAGTAAGATGCTCTGCCACCTTCTCCCTTGCAAAGACAAATACTTTTTTTCCTGGCAAGCCACCAGTCATAGATGAGAGAAAGCAAGAAACACGAATTCCTGATGGTTATGGTGATGTCCCTGTCTGTAATTAAGGAGAGCTGCCCAGCTCCTACCACCTCTCCAGCCGCTGTCAAGAGCCTCCACACAGAGTGGAGTCCCACCAAAGCCCAATCCTTATCAACTGATGTAAAATTTGCTCCTCAACACCGAGCTCAAACAAGGCCAGCAAGCAGCGAGCCCCGTCTCTCAGCAGGTCCAAGGGTGCTGGTGAGCTCCAGCACAGCCATGCAGTGCCCAGTAGCACAGGTGATGCCACGGTACTGGAAGCAGTGGTGGGTGATGATTCCACCCCCCCAGACAGCTCTCCTGACTCCCACCAGCTGCTCTGTACACAGAGCACACGGGGAAGCCCTGGCTATTGCATAACCACGTATTTACACTCTTCTCCTGGTTTTTATTTTAATAAAGTTGTCATTAAGATGACAAAAGATGCTTAGCCCCAGGCTTATGCATTCAGGAAACACGCAGAGTTCCCCCAAGTGCACCGAGAGGATGGGTGTGCCAGGCAAACTGTGAGGACCAGGGTGCAGGCACTGCAGATGAGCTTCTGTCTGCAGACAACCACGTCACCTTGAGGCTTTTCTACAGTCCAGCCAGGGAGGGAGACTCTCCCTGCTGCCAGGGAGAGGAGGGATGGTGAGCTCAGCATCCCCATGGCTTTGGCTGCCAGCCTGGGGTGTACAGAAGGGATGCAGCACAACCCTTGATGTTTGACCCTGCGTTGCCTTGCCCAGTGCTGGCATCGCTCCGCTGTGACACGTCACCCCTGCATCAGACCCAGCGGGTCCCCAGCACTGCTAACCAGGCAAGTAGGGCAGCCAAGCCCAACTGCAGCTGAAGCGGCATCGAGTGCATATTTCTGAGAGACTGATTTAAACCAAATCCTTGCAACAAAACATTCTTCAGTGCCTTCATTGCCAGCTGTACCAAACCCACTGCACCACTGCCCGGGAAACTAAAGGGAATTTAAAGGCCAAAGCAGTATAAAGATGAATCTCTTCCCCAAAACAGCATTGTCCCCATTTTTCCCCATGCCACAGAGGACAGCTTTCACCTAAAGCAGCTGCACAACTAGTTTTCAGCAGACAAACCTGTCAAGCAGTCTTATCACAGGACAACCTAGAAAAAAAATATTTCAGAGTCTAATACTATTCCAGCCTTAACAGGTACTGTGAATTTATTATCTACATACAGCTCCTGATATACTTCAATGTTTGCATATTAGATTTTTACAGCAGTTAGAGTGTTAGATGTGGATTCCTTCATCTTGCATATCCTGATAATCGTGGCAGAGCACGTTATTCCCCGTGTGCCTCCAAGATGTGGCAGTGTCAAAGTCCAGCCCTCCTCCCAGTCACTTTATGGAGAGCAAACCAGTGACCCCAGAAAGCCAATAACTTATTTTCCAATTTACTTAACAGAGGCTAAAAATCTGGATTCTATTTTTTGTTGTTGGTGGTTTTTGTGGGGGGTTGTTATTTATTATTATTTGGGAGTCATTTCATTCCTAGTTTAAACATCTTGCTCTTGGCTTTCCTTCTCTTCAGGGTTTATGAAGAATAAGAGGAAGCAGCGTGAGGAATGGAGTGGACTCCCTTGGCTGGCATAGGACTGAGCTCTGCAGAAGATTATTTCTCACTCACAGACATAAGACACAAATTCTATATTATTATAAAGCACTTTTTACCAAGGGTCAGTTTTTACATTTTATAGCCGCGTGCAAAAGGCTTCCAGATTTCACAAGCATCTGTTGCACTTCAGATTTCATACCTGTCTGCTCTGTCCTGAGGTTGAGGCAACTCGTGCTTTTCATTTTAAAGAGGTTGGGTTTGGGGTTTTGGTTGTTTGGTTTTGTTTTAGGGTTTGTTGTTGGTTTTGTTTTGGGTTTTTTTTTTTTTTATTGCTATTCATTCATACTTCACTATGATTGCAATCGAGCTTTATAAGCTCATTAAACAAACAGTAACGTTTGTAGAGGTGTTATACAGCCGTGTTCCTCACTCTTTCACAGCAGGAAAGCTTCAGTGCTGTGGTTGTTCTGTCACATTTGCAGTCTCCACCTTAGCCAGGCAAAGCGGGGACCAAAGAGAAGTTTGCTGGGAAAGATGCCACTGAGATGTGGTGGCTGTAACTGCAAAAGTGAGGTCCCTCAGCTCATCATCAAATGAGCGCGAACATCACTCATGTACCTCTTCTTTAACAGACTCAAGGTCTTGCTGCAAGGTGAAGTGTATCTCATCTCCAATGTAAAGTTTCAGGCATTAGAAAGCATTTCTAGGTCATTTCTATTACTAAAGAAAATGGTTTGGAGGTTTTTTTTCTTGTTGTTGTCCACCTGAAATTCTTACAGAAAGTTTGTGGCTTCAGTACGGAGACATTTTAAGCTTCAAAACTATTGTGTATGACTTCCTAGATTTGTAGCAACAACAAGAAAAAAGCCTTTAAAAGGTACCTTTTTATGAAAAAAAAAAATATAATAGGGCAAACATAAATACCTATATATGTTTTAGTCACAATACAACATATTCATTATTTTGAATGTAATACTTCAATGTTAAGCAGTGCATTCCTCTTTTTAAAAATAACAAAACTACCTTTTCATTTGTAAATATACTATAGGAAGTCTCCCTATATTATCTTTCTGTATAATGTACTGTACTGCTAAATTATCATATGCTATTTAAATGTTTGAAATACTTAGAAGGTTGCATGCAGATTTCATATTTCTTTCTAAGACAAATGAAAAAAAGTAATAAAAAAAATATATTTAAAAAAAAAACGCTGACAAATGCTCTTAAACTTCCTTAAGCTATCAGGGAACTCCAACCACTTCTAGTATCTTTTATTTTTGGTGGGTGAATTGGTTTGAGGGGAAAAACACTGAATTAGAGAAGCTGATTTAGAGATACTGCACCTTGATCACACTGGAATCAGAAAAGGTTACTCCAGTTCAATTTAGTTCCCTTCCTCATTTTAAGATCCGGACTTTACCCAAACACTGACGAGTTTTGTTCCATCACGAAGGGCTATGCCACGCACCTAAAGCTACTAGTCTAGGGTAATGGTAGATAAGTGTAAATCAACTCCAGATCCATATAAAACCGGGTAAAATGCAGTGATTAGACAAAGTCTCAATTAGATTAGAGGAGGTTGTACAACAAAAAACAAAACAAACAAACCAAAACTCCGTATAGTTTCTGCCCTCACCCAAAGGGAGCACCTCTGCACCCAACAAGGCTCCTGCTGCTCCCCAGATAAAAAGAAAGATAAATAAAGCCAGGAAGAGTTGAAATGCATTAAACTCTCCCAAACAGCACTGAGCTCCTGCCTGCCTGCTCCCAGCCATGCAAAAGCTTCACAGAGAGCTGCTGCTGAGATGAGCAAGATCCCTGCGACAGATCTTGTATTGTATCATCAATTCAGGCAAGCAGGCAATTCCTGACCTCAGGGTTTCCTCCAGTTCAGACAGGGAAAAAAAAAAGATAAAGAAAAAATATACATACACACTCAACTTATATATTTTTTTCTCCTGTGACAATATCCTGGCAGAGCTGCAGGAGAAAGGCCTGTTAAGATTTCAAAGCATTTTCCTCTTCCGCACAAGGATGGAGCTTCAGATGCCAATTAGTCCAAAACTTGAGAAAGATCCCGAAGTATTTAAGAAATTAAACCTCTGGGGATCTCAACCACAAGGCTCTGCCTCAGTCTGAGCATCTGAACCCAATTTCCCGGCAAACCCACACCCGTGGGCTGGCCAAGCTGCCCCTCGCCTTTCTTGAGTCACATTTTAACAAAACCAGTAGTTTTTCCTTGAGGAGACTTGATTTCAACACGCCAACAGACTGCAAGAAAAGATTTATGCTTATTTAGAGACTACTGGGCAGGGTACTTCCTGGAAAAGAATTGACAGTGTTTCACAAGAGGCAGTTAACGCTCCGTTGGGAATGCTGCCCACAGCTCCAGGTGCCCAAATGCAGTACCCAGTGACTCACACCTCAGAGTATCTATCGCCTGTACAAATGACTCTTAGCTCTGGGTTCATCTGCCAGACCAAAAGCACCAGAAAAAACTGGGCACAGAGGAAAAAAATTGTTATATCCCCCACACACACACACTTGTTATAATGGGAGAGTAAAAAAAGAACTGTTTGTTTTGACATGTGTACTGACTTTAACCTGAAATCTGTGCTTCGAACAAATCAGCTCTTGGAAACGGGGATTGAAACCATGAAGAGGGTAAAAAAACCAAACAATAAACAAAACACACACCAACAAAAAAAAAACCAACAACCTGACTCTGAGCTACTTTTTCCAAGCCTGTGAAGCTGCATCTCCAGGCAGGTTTGTTACGTTCCCAGAACCAGGAGGAGCATCCCTTGCTGTCCCCGATTCCTCAGTTGTAAAGGGAATTACTGTCAGGAGAACTGCCACACACAAAACACAAACCACTACCCTTCAGACTAACACACCTTTGCTAAAATACTTAAATATATACACATAGGTACCTCCTCCACCTAGATTTGGCAGCAAACTTTGTGTTTGCTTTTGCTTTCCCCAGCAGATTGCAAAGCCACAGGAGACCATTCAGTCCAACCTCCCCAATACACAGACCATACAATTCAGTCCTTGAGACTGAAAAATTAAGCCTCTGAAGTACAGAGTCTGAGCTCACACCAGCCAGCCCCAATTGTTCACCAGTTACCCATTTACCTCCCTGAAAGTTTAAAGATTTGCAAGGCCATCCCAAGCCCTGCTCCATCCTGGGGTGCAGGAGCAGCACAAGCACTGATGCTATGTCACAAGGGTATAAACCCCATCACAAGGGTATAAAACCTTCACAGAGCCTCTGAGGAGGACAGGGGGCAACTGGTTTCCCCCATCCAGCTTGCAAAGCTACTCCCCAGCACACTGCAGCCTTGTGCACAAGGACCTCCATGTCACATAGATATACACACACACACATCCCTCCCTAGAGCACTGGGCATCCACTGGCTGCACCAGTTCAGAAACAGCACTATCAGGTTTTATTTTAATAAAAGCACAAGGGTGAACCAAGCAGCTGCAGCGAAAGGACACAATAGCAGGGAGACCTGCCTTGCCTTTTCAGCGAGAGCGCTACGAGGGATTAGTAATGTTATACAGATCCTTTCACCACTTGCCTTTCACTTGTTCATATGTGGTTGAGGTCAGCAGTGGCCAAAAAGTTTATTAAGAAGCGATAGCTGCTCGGTGGTCTGCACAAGACGGCGCGGTGCTCTCGGCGGGTCCAGCTGCCTGCTGTGCCCCAGCTCCTCCCAGGCTCCCCAGATCAAGGCACGAGGCCACACCAGATTGCTACGCATATGGGGACCTTTCCTGACCACATCCATGCGCTGGGAGAGCTGCTCCCCTGACTAACCAGGTTTCATCCGGGCTGTGGGAGCAAATACGGGGCTCAGTGGTAAAGTCATCAGAAGGGCCTGAGATTTTGCACCAGTCACCCCCGAGCCCGAGGTGAGAAGTTGAAGGCAGTGTTACAGCAATACAAATGCTCTCTGAGCTTTTAATTAAACATCAGAGTTGGGTCCCTTCTGGATCCACATTGGTAGAGAATGGGAAGAAATGTGAATAAAAAGCCACTGCCCCAAGACTCACCATCCCACTGAGATCCACAGCAGGGGAGCTGCTCCTGTCCAAGGGTAAAGGGCCTCCCATGCAACCTGACGTCACTTAACAGGCTTTATATAAGCCCAGACAGAGCTTGCACTTGCCAAAACACTTCCCATTAGGTCAAGTGAAAGTCACATTTTGGGTATTCTTCTTCCAAAGCCAGCTTCCAAAAATAAGGTATCTAAATCCAGATGTGCACAGCATCTGAAGACTCTGCTAATTTCAAATTGCTCAGTACCTTTGGAAAAAGAGAAACTGGTTTTGGCTGTTGCCCGAGTTTGTGTTTCAGATCCAGAAGGGCAGGCAGCCCATCTTGCAAGCACTGGCCACCCTGACTTCATGCCAGGGCAGCTCTCCGTGCTGACACTCTGTAGCTCTTCCACTCACTTGTGCTGGGATTTGCTGTTCAGTCTGCTCCCACCAATGGGTTGGGGTGCACATGGTCACAAAGAGATATAGGGGTATATTTGAGGTTCACACTGACTGTCTGCTCCATCAGAAACCCTACGTGTCTGTTACTCACTGATTTCCCTCTGATCCTGTACTGCCAAGAGCTGAGTGCTTCCTGGAACATGTTCAGTTTGCCTTGAAAGGCTGCACCCCTGAGCCCCCAGATACCCTTGTAACCAGCACACATTTGTCAAAATACACCAAAGCAGATTTCCTCTAATTCCTTTACCTGACATAACCCACCCCAGAAGAGCAATTGGGATTGCCATTGCCTGAGGAGCAGCAGCTGCATTTGCAAGTACAGAGCTCCAGATGCTGACAGGGATTTTTGGTGCTTGTAGATATCGACAGACACCTCACAGAAATCTTCCTTGTTTGCTGCATTCTGAGCATCCAGGAAACTTGGAAAATCCCGCAACACTGATAGTCATGCTTTATGACACCATGTACCTCTGGAAAGACCAACCCTCCATCTCTATAAACCACACCCATAAAGGTATTTGTACTTCCATTTCATAGAGAAAAAGCTAAAAACCTGCACAAAAATCAGGCCACCATTTGGTCATCATATCTCTTGTGAAATTGAGATAGTCTCATTGGTGTTTTCACCCTTCAAGGTTGCCTCCTTGACCACCACCTCAACTAATCAGTGGCCCTGCCCAGGCAGCGATGTATTAACAGTCCCCGATTCATACAAGAGGTATTAAATACCCAGCACAGATCCAGAAGTTGAGGTTTGGGTGCTTTCCAAAGCATCCTCATTTCTATTAGCCAGCACTACACAAGACAAAGCTGTGTGAGATCAAAGGGATATTTGGGAGGCCCCAGCAGCTCAGAGTTCAGCCCCATTTCTTGCTCTCATCAGCCTTGCAGCACTTTGGTGTCCAGCAGTTCTTGGGCTGTGGCCAGCAGCTCCCAGTCCAGATGGCTGCTCTGAAGGAGCAGTGGGGGAAAGCAGGGCTGAAAGGACATCTAGCGGCAACGAAAAACCTTCTCAGACAGCCTGGGGACACCTCTACAGCCTCCTGCATTATAAATCATCTGAAGCCTGCTCATTGCATTGCTGACATCAGGAATGCTCTTCCCCAGCTCTGCAAGAAGAGCTTCAACTGTTGCATTTCCTTACCTGGATATGGGAAATACCCCAAAGCAAAGAAAATGCTGCTGTATTTTGGGATAAACCTGCTCAGAGGTTTACAGTCATATTATCCCATTAATGTGGAACAGGCACACTATGGGCAGAGAGGACACCTGACTACCAGTGTCTACCAGAGCCACATCCATCACACCAGCACAGGAAACTGGATTGCAGCACAACCCTGGGAAGAATCATTCCCAAACCACCTAGCCACACGACTTTCTTGCCCAGGGGTTCTCCCTCCTGCCACCAGCTGCCAAGCGAGCCCAGGACCCCTCAGAGCTGCCATTCCCAAGGCATTGCATTTAGGTCCTGTTCACAGACAGGACCATCCAACTTCTCAGCAGAAAATAAAGATCTCACATGCACACTATTGTCTTAATGCCTGCAGAAGAGAACTTGGTCCCTCTTGCAAGGTACCAGCACAGCTTCACCCAACATCAAAACAAAGCCAAGACCCCTGGAGGAAATGTTTCGTAGAAATGAAACATGCACGAGCATATCTTCTCTGGACACTGACAGTTTGTATTTCTGGTCCTTTGCTGACCTCTGAAGCGCTCAAATCCTCTTAGTTTTTTTCCTTATCTTTTGCCTGTTCATATCATTAGCTCTTTGGGCAGAGACTGGTCTGACAACACGCATGGAGGGCGTCCAGCCCAACAGGAGCTACTCTGCTGGGCACAGGCACACGGGAGCTGGGTGGGAGGAATGACATGACATGAAATGACAGGGAGGCAGGCAGCCAAGGCCTGGGAAAATCACCCCACCCGTGTTGTTGTTTTTCTCCCTGCACAACAAAAGAGGTTAGTGAATTCCTCTTGGATGGGTTTCAGAACCTCCCCCGAGAAAAAAAAAAAAAAAAAAAAAATCCTGCTGGTGTTCACTTAAGGCTGATAATTACAGGGATAATTATGATTTATTCCCATCATAAATCTTGCAACAAGAAAAGCGTTTTGAGGTTTGCAAGATTTGCTGGATGACAGGAGCAAAACACAGCTCTAATTGCCCTTCTTTGTTGTGTTTAATTAAGGATTCTGAAGCAACTGATCTTTGTGTCTTTTCATGGTGCGAAACCTGCAAGGAAAAGAAAAACTTTCTGCAGAGCCACCAATCGAAGCTTTGTTGGGTTACTAGGCACTAAGTGGGCTACATCTGAACACTCAGGACTCCCAGAAAAAAAAGCAGCTTATTAAAGGAAAAGAAATGTTACAACAGGCTCTCCCCCACACTTCTTCCAGGAGGTTTTGGCAATTTTGAGCTCACTTCTAATCCCGGAAGAAATGTCTTTTCTCTTTATCCCTCAGCATTTTTGCCTCATTACTGCCCATTCCATTGTGTTGCATAAAAATACTTTTCCATGTCTATTACCTTCATAACTGCACCATTTACGTATTTCCTTGGGGTTTACTTCAGCTTCCTCTCTAAGTCTAGAGGAATTACCTCTTCCCTAATGTATATGCAGAAAACAAACCAGTCCAGAGCTCCTCAGCTCCCTCCTTGGACCAGTAATTCCCAGTCAAGCACCACTCCTCCCCAGCAAGAGCCAGTCTGCCAAGTGCTACCTCTCAAATTCAAACTGCAAGTGACTGGCAGGGTATTCCCTCTCCATGTCTGTGCAACAACAAGAAGCAGTTGTACCAGACAAATCCAGTTCCTCGTTATAGTAATCAGTGTCAAATTATCATGCCTGGCTCTGAGCAAGGCCACCAGCCCACCAGTTACTGCAGCTGCTACACTCAGCCCAGCCTGCCTGGGCTCTGGGAAGCTACAGGTTAAAAAATAAAATAAAATAAAAATCCTTAGGACCACATGTAAATCTGAAGGCACTCGAGATGGGCTTTTTGCAGAAAGCAGCTGCTCTCTATCAGCACAGTACACCCAAAGCTGAGAGTAGGACCACCATGGGCTGCACCCCCCAAGAGAGCACCTGTGAGGAAGCAGAGGAGGTTTGGTGTTGCCCAGCAGGTAAAATCCCAACACTATACAGTGCAACATACTGGTAACAATGCCTGGAAATTCTGATCTACAGAGGGAATGAGTCAAATATAACTTTAAGAGGGGGGGAAAAAAACCCAAAACAACAATTTACTGGGTTTATCACACCTGGGAATTGTTCTCCTATAATCAGGAGAATTATAAAAGAAAAAAAAGGAGGGGATGGAGGAGGACAAAACCAGCACAGTACACAGAAAGAAAACCAGAAAGCACCATTACTGATCAGAGGAACTTTATCTGACCCCAGGTGCTCGGCTCAGATCATAGAACAAGCATGGCAGGGTCCCAGCCCTAACCCCCTCACTGGTCCTGCTGGCCCCGCATCAGCACACGGCCACGGCCACATGTGCCAAGAAGGGTCATTGCTCAGGGGTTTAGTTGCTTTTAGGGTAAATGTCGATGAGAGAAGCTGGAAAGCAGCAAGCTCTGAAATTGGAGCTGAAACACAAACTGAAAGATGTGGTTTTCTATGGGAAAACCAATCTCCTTCCTGTTTTCCTAGAGCTTCAGCTCTATGTTGCCTGCATCACAATAATCCAAACAGCTAACTGAATGACAATTACTGTTTTAAGAGTAATTACAGCATGCTGTGACCCACAGGAGAGGAGCACTAGGTGCACAGCTCCAGCCACTGCACAGGGACCCCAAGAACCACAGTAAGCCGCTGCAATGACTTATTTACATGTATGGACATATATATGCACACTATTCACATATATATACACACATACATGTTTATATACACATAAGCGTCACGTGGAATTGATAATACACCCTTTCTTCATCCATCTTTGACCTTAATGCTTCTGGATAACACATTCTTTGCAGCAAGTCCCCCTCCCCTTTCTACACATTGCAACAGGAATGTTGAACGTGGCTACAGCTCACAGTGGGAAAACAACAAAAGAAATCAAATAGAAACAACGAACGGCCACAAAGCAAAGACTGTTGGTAAAACAAATTTGTGTTTTAAAGGAAATTTTCTCCACTTACCTGCAGCAGGTACCAGGTTTTCCAGCAGAGCCTCCACACAGAGTTGCCCATCCCGGCTACTGCTGAGTGAGCAGAGGTGGCTCCGAGCTGCAGCTTGGTAAAGGTTGACATCTTGTGGCTATTTCCCCCAGTTACAAGCCAGAAAAGGCGGGTTGGTTTGGGGTTTGTGGGTTTTTTTGGTTTGGTTTTTTTTTTCCTCTCTTCTTCCGGCAAATTGTGGGTGGAGTTCATAGATGAAGAGCTAAATTCCCAGCACCTGGTATGTAATGGGGACGCCTGGGGGCATTAAAAGGTCAATGAAGATAAATAACACCAGCCACTGAAAACTATAAACCCCCAAGTCATTCCCTATTTGTTTCTGGGGATAAAAAGAAAGAAAAGAAAAGAAAAAAAAAGATTCTTGGGCTAGGAGCCATCTGTATATACAAGGGACAAGTCATAAAGAGTGATCTTGTGGATGATGTTTCTCGGCAGTTTTGCAGCCCCCTCGGACTGCTCTGTTTGCACAGGGGGGTAAGAGGCTCAGAGTCCTCAGCTGCTTTGGAGAAGTGGAGCTGCACTGACTGCAGAGAAATTAGCCCTTATTCCCCCCAGAGTAAATGGAAACAGGCTCCAGATTTGCAGGGCATTAAAGCCGAGGTGAAAATAAAACCACCACTTTGAGTTTTAACCAAGGTTAAAAACAAGGGACAGCTATAGTCTGAAGAAGCAGTACACTCAATAATTAGCAATTGCACTTACTATTTATCTGTGAACACAGAATTTATTGCAATTTAATACACGCTTGAATTGGAAAAGAAAGGGGCATCCCCACAGCAGAGGCTCAGCAGAAGCAGATCAGCCAAACCCTCATTAGCCCACCGCTGGTTCAGAGGAGCTCGTTAACTGTAGAATTAGGTACAGCCCCATGGAAAAAAAACCCTCACCTAAGACATTTACTTCCCCTTAATCATGCTGCTCCACTGCCTTTCCAATTCCGAGTGCTAGAACTAGTATTTTGTATTTTTTTAGCTTTTTACACCTTCAAGCCATTCTAAAAGCCACACTAAAACTTAAAGCTGCCATAGTACAAATAAGTTTAGTAATGACAAGGGCAAATATTTACCTTGAAAACTACTCTTGCCACCTAACTGTGGGTCAGGTTTACCTGCCTACCCCAACCCTCCTCAGCCCTGCGCCAGGGATAAAGGACAGCACCTGGGGTGCCTCCTACAGAATTTCTCTTTCCCTAGAAGCCCAGTTCAGCTGCATCGCTAGATACTGGTCCCAGCAGCTGCATCGTTAGGTAGCAGTCCTATGAGCACTTTGGACTCATATTCTGCCTGGGAGTTTTCAAGAGCTGTTACACCTGTAGTTTAACATGATGCTTTTATTTTACTTTTTCTACCTGGAGACATAAAGAGATACTGAAAGAGATGATACTGGGCTGTCAGTGGGATGAAGAGCAAACTGAGTCCCTCACCTTCACTGCAGCTGCTCACGCTAACAGTAGGATGATTCAGGCTAGAATTTAGGATGTTTATACTTGTGGTTTTGTCCCTGAAGAATGGGAACATTACAAGATATATTGCACATATAATACTAAGGTAATGAACTGCAGAGCAACCCAGTTAAATGGACAGCCAGGGACTGTTTAAGTCAGTGCAAAGTCGTCCTTTAAATTCCAGGAAGCAGAGCAAATCTACAAGTTATTTACCATTTGCTTCCAGCTAAGTTTAAGGAAAAAATGTTTGAAAAACAGTAGGGCATCCTTCAAAAAGCTGTGCTGGTACAGGAAAAGGAAAAAAACAAAAAAAGAAAAAGGGTTATTTTAAAATAGTTGGTGCCATCTCGGTGTGTTTTCACTGAAGCATCTTAATTCAGCAGCCACCAGACATTTCACTTGGACATTTTCTAAAAATCATATTCCATACAAGCCAAACTAATTCTCTTCCTCCTTCTGCCCTGCCCAGAGAACAATTTTACTGTGTGGCCTCTGAACTGTAAGGTCCAGCACTCGACCCAGCTCTTGGCTGCCCGAGTTTGCAGCGCTGCGCCTTGGGGTGTCACCCTCGGCCCTCTCATGGCCAGGGCAGCGGCACCAGCACCCCAAAGGATGCACCCCTGGGGGTCAGGGTGCAGGGGCTCTGTACTGGCCCAGGGCTGTCTTTTTACCCAGGCACTGGGGCTCCCACAGGTGCTGGCAGGTCCCTGCCCACACATCTCTTTTGGAGTGAATTCACCTGCTTTTTTTTTTAAACTGAGGAGATGTCAGCTTCTTCCTCACTGATAGAATCTTTTATTATAGCTAGCCTCTATTTATATATAGTATATCCAGCCTCCTTTGAAGAGAACAGCATCTGGATGGTTTTATCCTGACACCCCTTTGCATGGGACCAAAAGAAAAATCACAGGCAAAACTTTCCTGCCCCTGACAAAAGCCTGCAGGTGGATGCATTTCAAAATGACTCGCTGCTTAGACACACGCAAAGCACCTCTCTTTTCTTTTATGTAGGAGTACTCCAATTGACAGGGCAAAGCAGTGACTGAGGTGTGATAGGAAATTTTCATCAAGAGCCCCCTGGGAACAGCACTGACCCAATCTCCTTCTCCCTTTTCGTGTGCAGATGTATGTGTGCCCATATATATGTATGGAAAAGTCGGTATCATCGCTGTTATTAACCACTTGTCTTGGCCTTAGCCACAGCCAGAGCCAAACACTGCAAAACCACTACAAACAGGCTAGTACACGACCTCAGGTAAGCTGTAGGTATGGCCAAGCGTCGTTGGATGCTCTCACTGCAGGTCTTACTACAGATAAGACACCTCAGGGGCAGCAGTAGCACTCCGTGCGGGAGCTGTGTTCATACGTGCTCACATGTGACTGCACGTGCGTGTGGGAACACGGCTGTATGCACATACGTGTGTGGGCACACACAGGGGTACACATGTCCACACACGTGCTTGTGTGGGGGTTTCTCCCCAGCCTTGCCCTCCCGCCCTGAAGGCCTGGGAAGGAAACAAGCAATTCTCTTGTGGGTGCAGCCCTTGTACATACAATGCCAGGGAAGGGATTATACCAGGGATTAACATTTTAAACTCTCTTACCAGACCTACTGACTCAAAGATCCTCAGGCCAGTAATTGTATTACTGTCTCTGGGATTACCGTGTTCCTGGGGTCAAACCTGAATTTCAGGAGAAGTCAGTGAGAGGAGCCCCCCAAACCCTGCGCACCCCAAGCTCCCCGGGCTGCGGCGGGAGCTGGTATGTTTGGTTTTTCTCCTTTTCTTTAGCCATTCTCTCCGTTTTCCCCACTGTGGCCGGGAGAAGAGTCTACAAGCGCTTTTCTTATCGCCTGCCCCCTCCTAATACCCAGTAATTTATCCCGTATTAAAACTCCCTTAAGGAAGAATGGCCCAGGACCCAACACCTGCTATGCAAATGGCAGCAAATCCCCCGGGCCCCCACAGCGGGGCAGTGGGGACCTGTGGGCTGCCGGTGGTCCCGGAGCATCCTTCAGTACCCACAAGACTCCAGCCCCAGAGCCAGGGGGTACCCCCAGAGCCCCCCCCAAGAGCTCAGGCTCAATTTCATCCCACTGTTACGGTGCTTCAAATCTTTCAGATTATCTTTATTGCAGTTAAAGGCAAATAAAAAATAAAAGCCACTCCTAAGCAGAATTATTGATATGGAAGGTATAAAAGGAAACCTGAACATCTCAGCATGGAGTTAAGCTTCCCGCTTTGCAAGTTGTTGGGGGGATTTCATCCACAGGGCAGTCGATGAATTTTTGTCCCTTTCTTTTAGGATAAGTGTTCTAGCTTCAATTAACAAAGTGCAAATCAACAAAAGAGGGAGAATTGTGGGCGGGAGAAGGTGGAGGGGGGTGTGGGGAAAAGAAGAAAAACCTCTCGGACAATAAGGGGAAAAAAGGACTTGTTTCTTGGAGGTGACATCCTAATCTCATTTTTCCCAGTTAATGTGGTAGCTGGGAGGCTGGGGAAGGGCCAGGCAGGGAGAGTGCCCCAGTAGCATGACCGCATCGGGAGGGTTTGGCCCTTTTCCTTGGATAACTCGGACTAGGGCTGTTGAAACCTCAGGCAGCCGGTCCCATCCCCAGACACCTGCGCCCCATGTTGGGTCCAGCCCAGCTCCCTGGGAGTACCCGGTGCCGAAACGGGGAGAGACGGGACCCGGACGAGGACCTCTCCAGCTCCACTCTTTCTTCTCGTGGCCCTTTACCATGATCATATATTTCCCAGCCCTGAGCGCTTGACTGACATTTGGGCTATTCTTTGGGGAGATAGATTGTTTGGCCTGAAGATGCATTGTTTGGGCTCCTCATAAAAGAAACAAGTTAAATGCCGCAGCTACCACACACAAAAATGACTCCTCCCGGCCATAAAACCAGTGGGACAAGGAAGTGGTTGTAGGAGTCAAACATAATTGATGCTCAGAAAGATGTTATAAATAATCCGCGCCGAGTCCTCTCTCATGTGCCTCAAAACCACAGAAAGTGGTGCTTTTTTTTTTTTCTTTTTCTTTTTTTTTTTTTTTTTTTTTTTTCTCTTTATCTCCCCTTGAATTCAGGAGCATAATACACCGTGAGCACCAATAATTGATGTATGTTATAATTCTTCATTACCCTATCAGTAGTCTGGGAAAATTGGAAGAAAAGAAAATGCCAGAAAGTTATGGTAAAACTTAAGATGCGACAGAAGTAGCTTTCTTTGCTCATGCTGTGAGTGTTTGAATAAGAAGAATGTCCCTGCACTGTAACAAGCTAAAAGAATGAGGAAGACAAAGGATTTCACGAAAAAGGTTTAGATAGAAGACAAGGCAAGTGAAACTGAAAGGAAGGGAAAAAAACCATTTACAATGGAACAATGCGTGTACTAATCGCTTTGATATATTATACAAACCCAAAGACCCAAAACATTGTGTAATTATTTATAAATGACTTCTCCACTCCTGTGTATAATACCGAAGAAAGAATAAAACTGCAGGCTACTCTCTAAACTATTTCTAAATAGACCTAGCTCAAAAGGAAGCAGAAGTGTTTGAAAAAAAAATAATTAATGGTTGATTTTATGGTTGTCTCATTAAAACATTTTAATTACAACAAACAAAATACATTTGTGCTTGCAGGGAACAATCGTTTACCTACTCGCCCCCCCACGCCACCCCTCCCCAAAAGAAGGAAAATGTTACATCGCACATTTAAAACCTGAAAATAAAACATTCCCTCTATTTCTGCAGAGCCCCCGGGAGGGGTTGAGTCCCAGCTGCGGGTCCCAGGCACTTGTGCGGGATTTCAGAGCGGATTCGCTCCATACCGGGGGCCAGGACCCCTCTCTGGTACCTGAGGACCCTCCCTGTGATGCCCCCGTCCTCCCCTCCCACCGGCTGCCCCCGGCACTCGGCCCAAGGCCTCACGCTGGCCACAGGCAGGTAGGAGATGAGACCAAATCCTTTCTAGATAGATGGATCTGCTCCCAAGGTGTTTTCCCAGCAGAAGAGCTGGCTCCTGCTCTGGAAGGGGTTAACGCTGCCTCCATGCAGCCTGAGATCCCTTCCAAATATTGGACTTCCAGGGCTGTCCATTAGTCAGCAGTCAAGGCGTGAACCCCTGAACCCTGTGGTAGCCTCGGGCCAAGAGCTGTAAAGTGACCCCTGTCCAGGAACAGGTCCCAGGAGCACGGCACCGTATGTCCATCCCTACGCTCACAGCAGTTCATGTCTGTCCCCAGCCCAGGCTGGACAAGTGGCCACCACATTGCCACCATGCTCTGCACCGTGTCCATACAAGCACAGGGAGACAAGCTGTTCCATCAAGCCATCTTCTTTTTTTTTTTTCTCAAAATTCCATCTGCATCGACCTGAGCATCCCCAGGAGTGAACGAACATGATCCTCCCTTTACTCCTGCAAGGCAGTGAATTGAGCTTTCTGCTCCCAGGGTGATCCCAGGTGGTCTGGTCACCAGCCACAGCACCTCTCCAAATTCAGTTCAAAGCACCTTCCACCCACAGCTCTGCCTTCTTACTCTGGCTGTGCTTCCAAACAAGGGAGCAAAAAAAGCAGCATTCTCCTGGTTGATACGTTGTTTTGACACTCATCCCAATGTTAGTTTAAGCTCTTGTGTACTGATGGAATAAAACACAGAGTTTGGTGAGTGGTTGTTGTATTGATGTGCTCCTTAAGCCTAAAAAAAGAACCTCGGACTTCTTGGAGGCATCTTCCAATTGCAGGAGTTTTACTGTGAACCGCTCATTTGCAGGTTTGGGGAGAAGAGTGATGCTAACACTGCTCTAACGATCACAGTTCTGGTCATTTGTGAAATGTGAGGCTGATTTCCAACGTGGAAATTAATTTACCTTCAGCGGGTACAATGAACACTTACCAGGGAATGGTATCTACTTGTGGACCAGCTTTTTCCTTGCTGGAAATGGTGCAGCGCCGAGCACCGACAGCCCTCGCTGTGAGCACTGCTGGCACTTGGGAGCCACGAGGTGCTTCTTCTCCAATGGCCTTTCCTCCATCTTTATTTATTCTTTCCTACTTTTTCTATAATCCAGCCATGAGCAAGACCCTACACATGATGTCTCAGCACAAAGGTGGAGGACTTTTGTGCTCGAGGCCCCACCAAGCAATAAATGAGCTGCATGGAAACGCACCCATGACAGTTTGCTCCAGTTCTGGATGAGCAGTTTGCCATCCAAAGTAGCAAAGGATGGGCCAACCCAGCTGTGCATTTCCATAGTGAAAAATGTCACTTGGATCCTTTTTCCTCTTTTATTTTTTGCTTGGGTTTGGTTTGGTTTTGTCTTTGTTTTTTGGGGTTTGTTTGGTTTGGTTTGAAGTGATGTAAAGTGTCTCAAAGGTGAAGTATTTATGGCAAGTTTTCTTAGAGCTCAAAATATGGAACTCATAACACCCATGAGTCTGTCTGGTCACAGCAGCACTGCCATCGAGGCAGAGAAGCTACAGCTAAAACTCAGACGGAGGCCATTAGTGAGATGCTGGGAACAGACTCTGTGTTCCTCGAAATCAAAGGTCCCATTTCATTTGGGGATTTTTTAATTTCCCAACCCCAGAAAACTTCATGAAACTTCAGCAGCTGACTTCCATAGGAGCAGGTCCATAAGGTATAAGAGCTATTATCTGTGCCGGCTGAATAATTTATCTGCAAAATTAGTAGACTGCCTGCGATAGAACTGGTTGAATTATTCATCGGGAATAAATTATCCAAGATATTTAGCACTTCTTTCTGTTTGCGAAGGCTTCCTGAAACAATTCTGGTTCTGTGAATGCATTCGTTATTCATAAGTACGCGGTGAATAGATTATGCAAACAAATTTCAGCCTATGGGTTGTTTGTGAAACAGTCACTTCAGCTCTGCCTATTCATGGCTGTGACTGATCACAGAGACACATGGTGCTCTCTCCCCTCCTTGATTGGAGCACAAACTTTTAAAACAAGAGAATAACAAATGACAAACTGCAAATGATGGATAAGGACTAATGAATAATGTGCTTTCACTGCAAACTTTCAGACAAGTGATCGGTTGTGCCAAAGTCTGTGAAACTCTAGGGAATCATAAACATTTTAATGAATAAACTATTGACTGCTCGAAGGCACCTAAACAAAAGACAGTAAAAGTGTTGCAGACGACACCGGAGTTTATATCACTGTATACAAAGTGCAAGTTAACAAAAGTACAACATTTTTCACCATATGCTTCCATAACCTTTAAATTTTGGTCCCTTCTGACTTTCTCCCGGGTTCATGTCGGAAACTCCGCCACTGATCTCTGCCTGCCCACCAAAGCCTCTCATCGTGCGTCACTAAGGACATGAGTAACTCAGTGAAGTGGAACTACTTAGCGCAGAAAGTCATTTGTGTATGCATGGGCCCTAAAAACATCAGCCTGATTGCAGGTCCGGTGATGGAGAGGGCTCAGTCCCCACCAGGAACAGCCAGGCCCCGTCACCCGCCCTTACGTGGTTATATTGCCCATCCGAGGTCTGTAGCCATATAAAGATGTTAAAGAGCAGAGAGCGAGCTGACCCTGCAAGCTCGGCCACTGGGAAACTATTTCTAGTTTGAGACTCGTTAATATTCATCACCCAGGGCTTTTGGGATTGCTCACTTCTGTGTGCGATCTTTTTTGGCACAAAGAAGGTGGTTTGAGGCAGTTTGCTGGGGCCGTGGATCATCTCACCGTGGGGAGAGTGAAAACCAGAAGGAATAACTCTGACAACAAAATCCTCTCTCAGGTTCAAGTGAAGAACGGTTGCTATGAACTTAAAATGCAGAAATAAAGACAATAAATTAAATTACACCGTCGATTTTCCTGGTTTATCAAAGGCATAGGAAAAAATCACAGGAGGGGGGTTGAATCTACATTTAATGTGAGGGGGAATCATGTAAATATATGTGACTTTAGGCACAGAAGTCTAGAAATGGCTATCGATGGAAACTGAAAACCTTGCAGAGAGGCAAGTGCCTGAGTGCTGACAATGGGGTTTCCTTGCAGCACAGAGAGGCAGGATGCGAAAAAAACAGATGTCAGAATTAGGGAACTTTTTATGCACTTCCCAAACTGGCTTTCCATTAGCGATACCTGGGCTCTTCATGGGGATTAGCAGAGGCAGCATGAACTTTACAGTAGAAACAGCATGGTTCTGGGGTTTTATCTGGAGACAATTGTATCTGTATGCTCACAGTCACTGAAGTTTATAAAATAAAGGTAGTTTGGAGTTTTTAACTTTCTGAGCATCTGCAAAGTGAAGCACATAAAAGCTTCTGAAACGCAGGTGGGAAAAGACCTGCTTTGAGTTAAAAGTTTTATCACTTCGGAGTTATTTTCACTGTGACGAGCACACGTAGAAAAACCTCAAGGTGCAAAGAAAACCTGAAGAAATCCTCCAGCTGGGTGAAAAGCAAAAAAAAACCCCACCGCTCATCCTCTGCAAGTCCAGGTTGCCCCTTCAACCCCGGCGCTGATCACCGACCCCCTCATACCCGCTTTGTCCGGCCACCTCCCACCCCCCTCTCCTCTCCCCCCCC
>JAAGNO010007713.1:10864-47089 GCA_033439905.1 Ceryle rudis | reverse complement strand
GTACTGTGGCATGGCTCAGAATATTCCATGCCTTCTGATGACTCATTTGAATGTCAGTAGATTGCTACAAGATAAAATCTCCATTTATGCAATTTGCTTTTAAACCCCCCAACTTTCAAAAAAATGACATGCACAAGCATGTGCATTCACACACACATGCATACACGTGTTAAAACTGTATTAAAATAATTAATCTTGTTAATCTTGTTCAATCTGAATCAAACAGAAAAAACAGCAATCAAATCTACCGTGCAGCAGCATTCCCTGTATACAGCCCTTGTTTGACACAGTTCTCACTCACAGGCCCGTATTCCGGCTTTTCTGCTGGGTCCCAGTTTGATTAAATGGATGGAAAAAAAGAACGCCAATATTAGCATCTGCTCTATTTTGTAATCTCCTCACTGAACAAGGTGCAGCCCCGTGTCTTATTTACTGGATGTTTCTCAAACTACCCACTGGAGCCTGAATTAATCCCGTGAGCTGAAGGAGAGATACTACTTACATAGAAATAATTTGGCACAAGTAGCCCACACATTCTGGGTGTCCAAACTGCAAGATGAAGAAGCTGGCTTTTCAAGTTACTCAGCTTTATGAAGTACTGCATGGGTTGGCATTGTATGTTGAAAGCACCTTTCCCCTAGATTTCACATGCAGTGGCAAACACTTGCCATAGTCTGCAACCAAATGAGAATACCAGGAACCAAAATTAGCAGACTTACCATTTGAAAGCGTTTAAACAAAAAGTAAACTACCCGACCTAACGTGTTTCTGCCAAACATACACACCTCCTTCTTTACGAGGCAAAGTTTTATAGCAAGTACTGCCATGCCTTAGGCAGTTACGTAACATTGCCCACTATGCCAGTTTAATAAAAGTTGGTTTCTTAGCATTACAAGTGTCGGAACACAGTACAATAAAATCAGTTTTAAAAACTATTTTCTATCCTTTTTAGTGTCTTCAGTTCAAGTAAATATTAAGATTTGGGGGAAGCCTGACTCATAGGTTTTGAGATGTGGAGTTGGCAATACCAGCAATGCCTTAGGGGGAGGTGTAATGGGTTGCTGAGCCTTCTCTTTTTTGTGCTCCAGCAGAATACAGGGGGTGTGGGTTGTGATTCACAGTTGCTGATGACTGCTCTGGGGTCCACATGGTCCACTGGCTCAGGTGTTCTGAACCGAGGGCAAGTGCTCACGCTGCCAAGCGACCATCAAAATGTATCTGCCAGGCCAATGCGCCGTCAGCTTCCCTTGTCATTTTGCACAAAAGGAAGACTGAAAGACTGCAGAGAACGCTCGTTTCCTTTACGCTGCCCGAGGTGGGAGGATACGTGGTCAGGGCAGCAGGGGGAAAGTCACAGAGCTCTTACTGGAAAGTCTGTCAACATCCGAGATTGTTGTCAAGTTGGATGACTATTATTCTCAAATTTGTTCTGCATCTTCTGAATTTTCACCTTTGTTTGTTGAATGGTTTAAGTGTTTTGAAGAGTGCCTAGAGCTGAAAATCATTACTCAAAGAAACCTGTATTAACATGAACGCCAACGATAACTTTTACAGGCTTCTTTGCGACACTCCAATCGCAGGACTGCTTTAATCTAGCTGTGAAAGCAAAACTGTAAGTGGAATAAATCCAAAAATCACAGGAAACAAGTTGTGAAGTTAAATGTGAGGATATTTGAAAAGAAAATTGTTTTTCAAGGTGAATGATTTTGTAAGAACTCTCTGCAAAGAGCTCTAACTATAAATAACTTTTTCACATCAACAGGAAATTTTGAGCTGGGTCTTTGGAAAAATAAGCTTCTACATCATTGCATAATGATGCAAACAGCAAAGATCTCGAACTAAAGTGTGGTAAGATGACAGTTTCCAACAGGCGATGCTGTATGTGTTAGTGAAGCAGCAAACAGTTGCCTGAAGATACACTAGACACAAACGGCTCTCAAACTATGCTGATAATGGGCAAAATGCTGACAACATGGGTTCCAATACAAGGATCAGAATCTTCTCAACGGAATGGGGACGACCATTTGGGGTGCAATGTTCTTAGTACAGTGCTATAGCCTGAAACCAACAAGCTTGACCAAGGCTGAAAAAAGTTATTCCAGGAGACAAACAGTTCCAATAGTCCAAACAAAATTTAGAATGGACTCCAGTATAATTTTGAAGGCACTCTTCTGATCTGGAGAAATGAAAATTCAAGTTCTTCCCTATCAATATTTTTTTTTTTTTTTTTTTTTTTTTTTTTTTTTACTTTTCCCTCATCTCAGGACTTGTATATGCAACTTCTCAAGAAATGCACTCATAAAAAACTAGGCAAAAATCACATTCTGGAATCCTAGCTGACCTACATGGGAGAAACAGCCCACACCAACTGTTGGCTGGTGTGTGAATAGTTTCAATGAAAAAAAAACCAACCCAAACAACCTGAATTTTCTTATGGAATGTTAGGTTACTTCTGGTAAAATTTTTCAGTTTTAAAACCCCGTTCCTTTGGAAACTCACTTTCCTCCACTCTTACAATTAGGGAAAAATTAATCTGGTAAGAGATGTAATGAAGAAACAGTAGGAAAACGAAGAGTTAAACCTGCTATGTTTACAATGCACACTGTTGAATTTGAAAGGTGAAAAGGCGAGCAAAGAAGTGAGTACGAAATGAGAAAGTACTGGAGCTTCATTCTTAATGTGGTTCCCAAACATTCAACTGCGGTTTATACTCTGAATAAAAGTCATACTATTCTTATCTAAACCATCTCAGAGCTGCCTTCACATTTCTAGAACAAGACATACCCTTCTGGGGAGTCCGGCTGACACCTAAGTAGAAAAGCAGTGGAAGAAGTGGAGAAAACACCCAAAGAGTCCTCTGTTCAATCCATTTAAAAAGTCAAAATCAACCAGCTAGAAATCTAAATTGATCTGCTTAAGTGTTAACTTATTTCCTAGCTTTTGTTTCTCTTCCTCATAGCATTCATTGTTACCTTATGAGTTTACTTCTAGCACGGGACTGCTTGACAAGCAATGTTTATGCGTTTTCTCATATGTTATTAAGGTTCTTTCACTTAACTATGCATGCTGATGCTAAAAGATACCTTCCACATCTATTTTTCTTCTATTTAGTCGATATATAGATTGTTTTTTGAATGATTTTAAAATAAAATAAATAATGAAAAAGAGGTGGACTGGTGAAACTGGTGTTAATTCAATTGCATCTTTAAGGTTATTCTGACCTCTGAAAAAGTGGCCTGACACATTCTGCCTACTTGTTTTTATACAGATAGAAATTCATGCACAAGCTTGTATGGGACTCCTGGTATTGTGTGTGGTGTAGAATAAATCTGTATTGGTCTGCTCCCAATCTAAATATACTTGTAACTAAAGCTTCCACACGCAGGTATAAACCTAGCAAATCAAAATCTGTTTCCAGAAGCTGTAACTTAATGAATTTATATATAAAACCTAACAGGTGATGAAAAAAAAAATACATCAAAGATTACTTGAGCTCTAGTGTAATACACTTCTACCATTAGATCTTATTTTACTGAATGATTCATGCCTTACTGGCTTTTTTAGATTTGCTTTTATATTTCCGCCTCGCTATTTTAAGATGTATTATCTTTAATCCAAAAACTACCATCCTACCTAAACTGACTTAGAATTTTCTATGATGAAATCTCATTGAATGAAGATTAGTGAGAATTACAGATCTTTCATGGTGCTGTCTGAGGGAACATACCAACCGCAGCATAACCCAGAAATGTCTTACTTTTATAATATCAAGATTTAAAGCTACAAAATAGGAGGGATTTTTTTCTTCACTGAGCAAAAAATAATAGAAGGCACACTGATTTGTGTTCAGCTTGTACTTCATAGCAGAAAGCCTCGCAGCTTTCATTCCTTCATGGATTATTTGTGCTATAGGCAGAACCTCGGAAATGGCGCGGTGTTTCTGTGTACAGTGCTAACAAGGATTCAAATCTCAGAGTGGAAGGGAGCTTAAAACAGGACAAAACTCATCTGGAACTTGACTGCTCTGTAGGAAATTCTCCTCTTTAGAGCCACCACAGATGTTTTGCCTGAATCTGTCTGCACATGCAATTAGCAGAAAACGAACAGAAAATTGCGATTACTTGGGAAAGACCAGGGCAATTATTTTAAAAAGTAAGCTGCAGCTTTTACATCCAGTACTTTCTGTTCACACCACTCCCCGTTTAAAAACTCTAAGCAGTTACTTCTCTTGTCACTTAAACTGTGCAGTTTGAAGTTATCAGAGTTACTGAACATTTACATCACAGTCACGTACAGGGGCTGTAACTTTGGGCCCAACTGTGTCGAATGCTGAGCAAAGAGAAAGACGCTGATTCTCAAGCCTTTAGGGCGATGGCCCTTATTACAAAATAAAGAAAAAAAGCAAACTTACATATCTGTAATATACAGTCTCAGTTTTTAGTTGAAGAAATAATGCTTTAAGGGTATTCCTCCATAGTTTAGAGTAGTTAACAGCAGCTACAAACAAGGATTAATTAAAAAACCCCACTCTAAAGTCAGCACCTTATTGACTAAATTAAACATTTTCCTTTTTAAAACACATACAATAGCTTAATCTGAAATTTCTCTCTCCCCCCCGAAAAAAAAAGTTAATTATGACTTAGTGCATGATTATTTTTTAATGGAAAATCTCAAGATGGCTTTTCTGCAATAAAGAACATTTAGAAGATAAAATTATTTTGAAGCATGTTTTCTCACATTGGTAACTACAGAAATAAGAAAACAGAACAAGAATTGTTGGTGCCTGTTTTTTGTATTCTCGTACCACATTGAGTTCAGCATTTTTTAAATGGAGAAATTTAAGATTAAAAAAATTCACACGTGAGATTTAGTTAAAAAAAAAAAAAAATCCATTTACTCCTCAAGTATTCATAATACCTGTAGATGGGGAGCAAGTTCATGTTACTCTGAAACAACTGCTTTTGTTCTTGAGATATATTTTAGAGGCAGAAAAATACTAGTTGCTTGCAGCACTATGAGTTCTTGATATATGGAACAGTTGAGGAAGTAGTCTCAGAAACTATGTAAACTGCTTCCAGCCTGAACTTAGCAGGCTGCTTTTTTTGCCAGTATTTCAAAACATGTTTAGCTGAATAAGCATATTTTTAACATTACAACAGGGTGTAATCACTTTTTCATCTGATCTGCTCTTCATGTACGCTTTATTACAAAAAGGTGGAAAGGTATACATTGGGAAAAAAACAGGCATAAAGAAAATGAAAATTAAAAAAAAGGTCTCTAAAACCTTTTCCATTTCCCCCCAGCACCCTCTCCAGTAAAACACATTAAAAAACCTCATGGAGATGATGAGTGGATGACTCACAGGGGAGTTTCATATAGCTTCCTCTTCTACCTCACCGGGATTCTTTCTCTCACTGGAATTAGCTACCACATGGTGTATGCATGCTGTTTAAGATGTTTTCTTTCACCTGAAGTGAGCTAAATGGCTTAAGCAGTGCTTGAGAAATTGCTCCATTTCCCTCTGCCTCAGCACTCCAGTGCCAGGCAGTGGGGGTGTCACAGCTCAGGCTTCCTAGCAGAGAGGAGAGAGAGGTGCTGGCACCAAGCTTGCTGTGAGGAGGCCTCTTGCCAAAACAGCACAGACCAAACGCTCAGCCAGAAGCAGGGAACATTAGAGGACACCACAGACCATTTATCTGCTGAGGCTCAGAAGAATATCTAAACTTGCGAATGGGGTACAAAGCAAACGTATGTCAAGTGTAGATCTGTCACAGCAGCACAGGTACTCTGATTCTCCTCTCCAGTTGACGGCTTTACTCCTTAAGACTGGAAAGTACTCGGGATTTCACTTGTTCAGCTGCAGAGGGAGAGGCTACTACAATGACAAGGCAGAACCCATATGAAGCGAACTACAGAAAACAGCTTCCCCCCCCTCTTCTCTTTCCAGACACTAGAGGAGATCTCTTGCTTGGCTGATGTACACACATATAACTCAACTAGAGTAAGATTGTTTCACATCAGCCTGGGACCTGGGCTGTGCAGGGAACAACGTTGGAGGCAAATATCACTGTGAGGGCAGGTTTGGTGTGGTTTGGTTACCTTGCTGGAGACAGACAGCATCTGGGCTCAAGACAGATGCCAGTTTAATCATCTGGTGTGGAAGAGCAGAGCATGTGGTTCAGGAATGCAAGCTCATACTTATTTCTAAGTTCTACCTGGCTAATACCTCGATTCAAGCTCCATGATGAATATTTGAACACTTATGCAGACTTTGTGAAAAAAACCAGGGGAACTATTTAATGAAAAGATGGCTGTATCCATCAGTTGTGGGTTAACCAATTTCAAATTGTGTCCCTATTTATAAACAAAAACCTGGGGAAGAGAGTGGTCAAGGTATGAAAGACAGGACTGCAAAGTGCAGTACGTTACAGAGCTTTCCAGCTTCTAGTAGCTTAAAAAGAAAAAAAACCAAACCAACCAAACAACCGATGGGTTTAGTTGGCATTAATTATCTATTACCTGCTCTCGAGAATTTACTATTGATACTAATTAGCACTAGAGGAATACTTCAGATCTCTTCCTAATTTCAGGGCACTGCTGTGGTAGGGTATGCTTTGGCAAATGTATGGGTTTAACACAGATACTAACGCAGGGGAAGGCTGAGAGCAACAACAGTGGTTTGGGGATGTGTCATGTTTCATGCTCAGTCCCACAGTGGACTAACAGCTGCATGTGGGACTAGAACCCTGTCCCCGTGGAGTACAGGGCAGGAGTGAAAAGAGCAGGGGAAAACTGGTTTGTCATCATGCATCAGGTCAAAGAAAGCCATCCATTCATCCTCCAAGTAGGAATCATGTCACAGTTGTTCACACAGACACTGAAAAGAGCAGAGTCGTAGTCTGCTGTGGCTTTACCACCTCCACCTAGGAGCTGATGGGAAGGAAGGTGGGAAACCGGTGTGTCCTGTGTCAGGGATTTCAACACACAGGTGTAGGGCAAACTGGAAAGCTTGTCTATATGGCATTATCAGTAACTATGTTTGTGAGAACATGGTAACCCAGTGCTACTTACCTGAATACTTGTTGAGTAATACACTCAAGTCCGCAGACAGCTGTTCATCTTTTCTCGTGTTTTCTCAGAACGTACTCGGTGCCAGAGGACATAGCAGGGCATAACAGAGCTGCCTTTGCCCTGATGGGGTGACATCTGTCCAGTTTGGTTCATTTTTATACACAGATTCAATTGATTATAATTATTTGTTTGTGTCATTGCTAATATTTTGCATCCCTATTTTTTTGTGCTCACACTGGTAAATACCAGGGATGACAGCCTGATTAATGATGACAAGACTGATTTAGGGATGTAACTAAGGGCTGTGTGATCATATGGATTCAATCATTTTGCACAAGCAAAATGGGGAAGAAGGAGAGACTAAGAAGTAAATAAATTACAATCCTGTCTGTAAAGTAAGCTCGGTAGTCCAGCAACACCTTATGGAAATCCAATAGTGTCTCTGAGTTCAGAGGTCTCTAATTCCAGAGCTGTACGTTACGATTTAATGTCATCTGTCATTACCTCAACCTTAAGGCATCCAAATATAGGTGAATATATATAAAAACGGGGGGAGGAAGGAGAACAGAGCTGTAAAAACATGCAAAATATGGAGCCTTTTCTTCATAAAGCTTAACTCAGAATTAATCATGAGACCATGACCTATGGCACTTTCAGCACAGTTGGGTAAATAATGCCCTTTTATGGGACTGTGTGAGGTCAAGTCATATCAATGTTGAGACGTGCAACCATCGCCACAACAACTGAGCTTGCTTGGCATGATCAGGAGCAACGAAAAACATTTCATTTGAACGAGAACTCAGGCAACTCTTTATTTATTATTTAACTAATGCAAGGGGCTGTTCATCTATAAATGTTCATCTATTATTTAGAAAGGAAAATGCAGTACAGCGTTTTCCTTCATATATCAGACGACTTCCTTATCTTTAAGGGCTGAAAATAACATTTTATAAATGGAGAAAATCGGTCTTTGAATAGCTTTTGTAAGATACTCCAGTACTGCCCAAGTGACAGAATGTCTCTGAGAAAACCTCATTATGCCTCAAACATCCCCTCTCCAAAACACAAGACAGTAAACTAACACCACTGTTCCACACAAGCAAGTTATGATGTTGAATCTGCAAACACCTGTAAATACACTATGTAGAAGATCTTTCCTGAAGCGTTCCCCACCTCCTTGGGACCATGACAACTCTGGAGGCCTTGCCTAGGAGTATCTTCAGCCAGAAGAACTAGACTGTCAGTATAAAAGGCTTTACCCCAATAATAATGTCGCGTGATGTCTGCTCTGGAAAAGTCTGATTTTCCCCTACACCACCTGGCTACTAATTAAGCTTTCCACCCATCCCACTTTTTGGTCAGTCAAGACTCATTCTCTTTGCTCTCTGATGCACCCAAACCCATGGAACTCAAGTCAATTTTTACACTGGTGCTTCCATTCAAATACTGTCACCCTTTACCTTAGCACGGCTTATGTCTTGTCTAGGTCGCAACTTAGCTACAGTGTCTATTTGCACAATTTTACAGCAGAAAAGCCCCTCCCGAGACGGCACTAAGCGACAAAACAGAGTTCTGCAAAGTCTCAAGTTTCTTTAACTAGTCTGGAGGCTGAGCCAGGGATGATGCCTCTATAGTCAAGACATTTTAAAGTCATTTTCCACTTGCCCTTTGCTAAGCAGAACTCAAATGTGCTGAAGGATGGCAGCCTGCGTGCCTGATTCACATGGAGTTTCTGCAGAGCAGCCTGCTAGTGAAGTATCCACCAAACATTCCCTCCGAAGAGGCTTAGTGACCGAGTCCTCTCAGCCAAGTACTAGTTGGAAGGCAGAAAGCAGCCAAGATAGAGAAGTTTTAAGGCACAGCGGAAGGCTAAAAGCATACCGTATCTTTATAACTTTTCCTTCAGGGGATTGATTTAGCAATTTTGAAGTGCTAGAAGATGTTTTATTGCATGCATTGTCTAGAAAATAACACAGTAGAGCATCTTCTGCCTTTAGAAGGCTGCAAAGGCCTGTACACAGCATCAAGAGAGTCCATCCCACCTCTATAAAGATTACCTTTAGAAATCCATAAAGATTTACAGTACGAACCGTGCCAATACAGTCACTGGTGATTTCTCCTGAACTCTAGTATATTATTATATGCAAAGATGGTAGCCAGCAGGTATTCAGAAGCACTAGGAGAATGTGTTAGCAGTTAGTAAGTGAATTCATTTTTTCTGTTTTAAAATCCTTTCAAGAAACGAATAAACTATGGTAACAATAGAATCTTTAACAATATTACTCAGACAAATATTTGGACATCTGACACGCTAGAGTGAAGTGTGATAGCATCTATCATCAGCCGATGCCGTACAATTACACGGCGTTTCCCTGCAATCAGGAACTGCGTCAGATTAAAACGCTGTGCTGTAGAGGCGGGCAAAGAACTCCCTTGCAGAAAGAGAATCACACAGTCCTTACAGTTTTTGCCTACCGACACCAGGAATGCACATTAAACAGAGGAATTTCAGGTGAGTAACCAGGGGACAGCAGGCAAGTGGCCCTCACTGACTAGCAGTGGGAGTTATACCTGTGAAATAATCTTTCAGATACTTAAACCCACAGTATATTTAACTACAAGACATTTGTGGCGTAACCAAATGTATGGATACGAGTGTCCTTAAGCGAGTCACGCAATGTTCACAGATACAAACTAGCACAACCCTCCTATCTTCCCAATATGCAGAAAAATATTTATTTTAAGAATCCATTAAGGCACTCGGCATTTTTATCAGGTACTACTTTAGTCTCTGCATTTTAAAACCAGTTACTTCAGTTACCAAAAGTTCTGCTGCGCGAAGATCAGAGTGCTAGTGTTAAACTCCCTAAATATATTTTACATATTTCTTATGCAATGGAATGCTACAATTTTCCAAAGTCTGGTATCTTGAGACTTTTCGAGGCTTGAAGTCATCACCCGCACTCCAGCGAGTACCACCTGAGGAATAAAACTCCCTGTTTCCATTCCACCAAATGATGTGATTCTAAACCTGTGCCACTGACCTGAGACTACTGCATCTACTGTAACACTTATTTAGGTGCCTTCTTTATTTAGGCAATAAAACAAATTTGTGGCAGGTGTTGATTTTTCTGTTAGATTTCTGCCTTTCTGAGGTAATGGAAAATTTTGCGCGTTAGAGAAAAATCACGAAAGATCTCGATTGATAATAAAAATGCATGAAAAGCACTCTGGAAGCTGCTATCATTTATGTATAAATATATATATAAAGTGACTTATATAAGTATCACAGGGTGTCAGGGGTTGGAAGGGACCTTGGAGATCTTCAAGTCCAACCCACCTGCCAGAGCAGGACCATATAATCTGGCACATAAAAAATGCCATTCAGCAGAAAAGACCTAACTACGTTTGGTTCCGGGAGGTTTTTGTTCGTTTTCGCTTTGTTTAGAAGTACACTTTTTTAGGTGAAGCATTATAAAATATCTTTGAGAGTAAGCTGTTCACCTCTATCTCTCATGAAACTTAAAATTTTCGAGCCGTGCATGCATACACACAAAGAAAATGGCTGCAGAATTAGACTCGCCATCATTAAAGTAATTAAAGCACAGTATTAATCTTTAATGGTAATTATTCTTTTAATAGCTCCTGCAAATTATAAGAAGTGGATAGCTAGAGCTTGCCCTCTGGCAACAGCACTCTAACCCCACCAAGGGAAGAAAAGCACTCCTTGTGAGATGTGCCAGAAGGAGCTCCAACCAAGCATTGCATCTTCCCTTTCACAGACACCCAGAATTTACACAGAGTGGTCACAACTGGCCACATTCCAGGCCAATGTTCCCTGTAAAATGAAAATCCTGTGGTTATGTCAAACAAAACCCCAGAGGTACCATGTACAGTACCTAACTCAGTTTCACGTCTGACAAATACAAGTCTGCTAAGCGCGACAGAGTGCAAATCCCTATTTCTGTAAAGAGGAAGAAACTAAATGTGTATGGCTCTGCAGCCTACTGCTACATCATCCTCTCCGTGACACATTTGCGGCCTGTGCTTCCACCTTCTCACAGTGAAGCTGGTATTAATGTGGTGATAACAGGAAGGACAAGGAGGTATCAAGATGTTACCTTGATACAAGGAAAGCAACAGTTTTTCTCCTCTGCCTCACCAGTTTTCTGCCCCGGGTTCTCCTCCAGTCCATTATCGTTAGCACTGACTAAGCCTCCAGCGTGCCACCCCATCCAGTCCACGGTGGCTTCCAGCACTTACACACTACCCTGCCCCTGTTCAGATCCAAACACCACAGAGCAGTGCACTGGGTCAGGAAGACCATCTTTACAATTAAAACTCCTTATATTTAACTTTTCTTTTTTTTTTTTTTCGGTCAAGCATACAACACATCTCCTTACTGCAGGTGGAAATCGGGGGTGAAATACTTCACAGCAATACTATTAGCAAGGGAATTTCTTATCTGGGAAAGGCTCGGGGCTCCCGTGCGCCCTTTCATTTCCTCCCCCTCTACTCTGTGCTGTTGAGGCCCCACCTGGAATACTGTGCCCAGTTCTGGGCACCCCAGTTCAAGAAGGACAGAGAGCTACTGGAGAGAGTCCAGCGCAGGGCCACCATGATTATTAAGGGAGTGGAGCATCTCCCTTATGAGGAGAGGCTGAGAGAGCTGGGTCTCTTTAGCCTGGCGAAGAGGAGACTGAGGGGGAACCTCATTAATGTTTATAAATATGTCAAGGGTGAGTGTAGGGAGGATGGAGCCAGGCTCTTCTCAATCTCATCCAATGTTAGGACAAGAAGCAATGCGAGTAAGTTGGAACACAAGAGGTTTAGGGTAAACATAAGGAAAAACTTTTTCACGGTGAGGGTGACAGACACCGGAACAGGCTGCCCAGGAGGGTTGTGGAGTCTCCTTCTCTGAAGACGTTCAAAACCCACCTGGATCTGTTCCTGTGTGACCTGCCCTGGGTGACCCTGCTCTGGCAGGGGGGTTGGACTGGATAATCTTTCTAGGTCCCTTCCAACCCCTAACGTTCTATGATTCTATGATTCATTTCTCTGTCATGGCTGGGTATTCAAGACATCCTTTTTCAGATTTAACTGTTATTTTATACGCTTTAGACTTGAACTTCATCAAAGTGGACAAATGCAGGTCTCGCATACAGCCAATCAGTAGAGGACTCTTCATATCAATTCCTCAAAGAACCCTTGCATTGAATTACTTGTGTCTACACATGAATTATCCTTAAATGTCTACTCTCTGGAGCAGAAATAAAACAGGATGATCAAGCAGTGCCATGATTATTGCTTTAGTATAATTATGTATATTTAAAGTAGAGTTGAGTTGTGCAGAGAACTTTACCTCCTCGGAGGCTGCATTTCATTATGCAAGTGGGCCACACAGACATGTACCAAACAGTTAAGTACTATGAAAAATTCTAATAAAAGTTTAGGGTTTAGATTGCTAAAAAAATGAGATTCATGTTTTCTAAAAATGATGCAATTTTTAACTGAATTAGGTTCTTGAAATCTTCAATTGCAAAAACCCTAAAATCAGTATCCACGTTCTTGAGCATTTCAATTCAATGAGAGCAAGTGTTCAGGAGTATTTTCTATAATAGATCGATGAAAACATACTGAGATAAAAAAATAGCGTGGGAGTAAGATGAGGAATAAAACTATGCTTAGCTCTACAGTCCATTTTTGTGCTGAGGCTGACATGCACAGAGAGAATTACCAAAACCCTTCATGATGAAAAATGATCACCATTAAAACTAGAATCTTCATTAACTTCAGGCATGTTCCTTGCTTATTCAAAATAATTTTCCCAGTATCAGTAAAGGGTATGACTTTCAGTGTGTCCTGAAGAAGGGAATGTAAGAGGGTACACTCAAGTTAATCAGAGCAAGAGTTTTTTCTGATCTTTCAAAGATTTGACAAGAGGAGAATATGTCTCCTTTGCAGGGATCCAAGTTCTGTTTGTCAATTGAATTTGTCCTTTAAGTTTCCCACTGTGCCTTACTCGTAGCAAGAAGTGAAGAGAGATGAGATTTCCTGACAATTTTTCTAAGAATTGAAAGCGAAAATGTGTCATTAGCTCCTCTACCATCCACCACAAACAAACTCTAGCAATGACCAGCCTTTACAAACTCCAGTCATGACCCACGGTTTTGGACTTGAGTTTGGTGGGAAATGCAAAGAAAACAGAGTAAAAAAAACGCCATTGGTAAAATAGAGATCTTGGGATCAGTCAGCATTCATGTGAGCAAATTGCCACTGTAATATCCAGAGAGGCAGACAATGACAGGCTGTCACAGCTCTACGGGGAAACTGGGGAGGGGTCGCACACACAGCTGAGGAAGCAGGAGGAGCTGTGGTGGGGATGAGGGCCTCTCCTGAGACAGGGGTAACACGCCTGCAGAAAATGAAGCTCAGTAGGCTGTTGGCAGTATCAGGGCGTGTAAATACTTGTCATGTTCACGGGCTTTTCTAAACGTCTGTAAATTGCATAATGACACAATGAGGAAAACAGCCGTTTGTTTTAATGGTAGAATATCAAAAGCATCCTACCTCTTCAAAGGAAGGGCATGCACGTTTCTGGAGTCTGAACACAGCCATCGGTCCCACTGCAGAGCTAACAGGAGAAAAACACCCCCAAGGTGAGAGATTCTCAGAGATAAAATCAATATGAAAACAAAAAAAAAAAGATAACAAGTAGAAGAAAACCAAAAAAACATATAAGAAAATCTCATCTCCTCCTCTTCTTATCTCACCTTAAAATAAAGCAACTCTCAAAGGCTGATTTATTAAGGCCGTTAAATTTTTCCTTCTGGAAAACTGAAAGCTTACAACCACCTTAACTATGGGTTCTCTGCAAATGTCCTCACAAATTAAAGGATTTGTCTTCATCCAAAATTTCTGCGATGTGTCAGTAGTCTTCTCACTCCTCTGGCACAGAAATCTCAATAAGCAATTTCTGTCTTTTCCCTCCCCTATTCACAACCAATTCCATAAAAACAAACAAAATCCCTCTACTGGTCAGGGCTGCAACCCCCGAAGAATCCACTACAGCCCAGGACAGCCAACAACATCCAAATTGTGGCTGCAACTTTTGCTTTCACCTATGAGTAGTCCAAGGGGTTTAGGAGCTGCTGAAACCCACCTGAATAAAAGCACGAACAAACGTAACAGCTGCTTTTCCTATGTTAGCATTTCTACAAATGAAATACCTTTCACACTAGGCCAGAAAGCAGTGTGTATTTTTATGAAAATAAATCTCTATTCTATAGTGAGTGAATCATTATGGAATATAAAACTTCGGTCTGTGTGCTTCTCACTTCCTTAAAATTCCAGCAATAACAAAAGAGCACATATTGATGTACACACACACACACACACTCTGGAATTAAAAGAACAATGCTAAGAAATTATTATTTGGTAAATTTTGCACTATGGCAGAATTAACAGAGTTTTAAGAGTAAAATAACAGCAAAAAGAAAGCTACTCCGAAAGTATATACTCTACCAGTACACTCAACAGGATTTGAGAGAAAAATAGAAGAGAATTATTTTTTTTAATAAAAAATCAATATATTTTTTCAGGATTGCAGTGCAAATCTACACGTTTGGTCGATCTCCGTCTCTTTTCAGAGCTAGCCACAAGGAGTTTCCAACGTTCTCCATTGCATCCATGATTATGAAAATATTTTAAACCACAGAAAGGATACTTGATGATGCAGACATGCTTTCTGACTTATCAAATTACCTTTTGATTACACTGAATGCTTTATAGATACATCACTTCTTGCACACATCCAGAAGTTAAAGCTAAATGCAATAATTAGTGAATGAAAGAACTGTTTTGTCACATGCAAAATGCTTTAAGCCTTGCAAATTGTTGGGAAAAAATAGGTAAGTGTAGTAACAACAACATCAACAGCCCACTGTTGTAATTACAATATGATTTAACACAGTTATAACAAAGGTTACCCACGTATCCAATACAGTCACAAATGAGATGCTCGCAAGTAGGAATCAGACGAGCGAGTTAGAAAAAATGTTTGGTGAGGATAAAGGGCTGCAGATAAAAACTTCAGAATTGCATCTACTTGCTTCTTTGTCCATACCCAAACCTTAACAGTGGCTGGAGCTGATGGGATTCAGCGGAGGGTTTCTCCGTGTGGGTGGTAGTCACCCACAGCACTGTATTAAACGTTTATTTGTCCTTTGTGAAGCTAAGATTTAAATTTTATTTTAGAGCATGACTACATTTGCAGCTAGCTTATGGTTGCTCCTTTCCTAAATATTAAAGCCACGAAACAATACAAATTAATTTCTGAAAACATTCTTAATAAATGTCATAGTAGTGTTTTAAAAATTAATTTCCATGTGGCATTTTGTCTATTAAAATAGACAAAGCTGACTGGAGTACTTATTTACTAAAGCAGTCGTGTGACAGAACTGATTGTTTTAAGGGTTAAAAATGAAATAAAAATAAACAAAACAAAACCCCAACAAATTATGAAATGGTCTTCCCAGATGAATTTCCAACTACTGACAATTTTATGCTGTTTGCACTAGATTAGTAGCTGTGTAGGCTGAGAAAGGATGTTCATAAACACCATCTTTTTTTTTAGGAGTAGTATTCTAACTGTGGAATCTCTTCCTGTGATTCATCCGTTAAATCCTGTATCTCTCCATTAATACATTACAGGATTTTTGAAATGTTTGTTTTTATGAGGTGCTTTTTCACACTGATGTTTAATATTTGTAAACATTTCCATTTAAAACACGCTTCTGCTCTTCGCGTGCGTCTAACCCAATATGGCATTTTAAAACAACACTCTCAACTGTCTTTCTAAGGGTCAGATGCGTGGCTAAGACAATGAACTGATTATACCTAAGCATTTGTTTTGGGGTAATTGTTTGCAGCTACTGCAGCTGAAGAGTTAAAGCCATGTGCTGAATTTAAATCTATAAACATGAACGATGGTGCCAACTTGGCAGCGAATCATGCATTCAAAAGTAAACGGGTCTCCCTGGCTGCTTCAAATGGAGGCACCAATATGAGGTTTAGCTGCTGCCTCTCCAGTTTACAGATGTAACCTTCCTTGCCTCTGTCGCCTTTTACTCACAACAGTCCATATTTTGCAGAAAGTCCCTTTAAAACAGACCAAGAAGGTCAACGCTTGCATTTCAATGAGCACATTAAAAGGAGCGCTGGCATATTTTATTACTTCTTTAACAAAAATCTCAGCTCGCAAGACACAACCGCAACAAGAGTTTTTGTAGCTGAGTTTTAAATAAATCAAACTGGAGAAGGGCTTACTGGTTTCAGAGTAATGGGGCTACAGTAAGCTAGCCTGGAAATGAGATGTCAGCTCCTAACTAACCTGCAGTAGTACCCCTCACAACGTATTCAGACACACCATTTAAAATTCAAAATGCAGTTTGGAAGGAATCAAATTATAGTGGATAAATCTAAATTTCATTTTAAGAACTGCAAAAGGCCAAACCTCTTCTAAAACTGGAAGATGAAGAACAAAGCTAAGAAAATGTTTTCTTTGGGGAGACTCTTTTTTAGATATATTTTAAGCTTCGCAGGCAAGTTATCAAAAGATCAGATTATCGGTGATAATCCCAAGATGGTTTTCATTAGGTATCTTTATGTGAGGCCAGTAAAGCTATATGAATGGCTTCTGAAGCCATTCTGAAGCCTCGAATTGTCAAAGCTGCCCATTCTTTGTCAGTCTGTGTAAAAATTAAGATCTCTGCAGAGTTTTTTGCATGTAGCTAAGCAGGAATCATTTCAGGATGTGACCCAAATGTACCTAAATAAAAGCAGGAAAAAAAGAAAAGGGAGATCAAGCTAATGCAATGCTTTCTATGAAAGGACAAATGTAATTTTTTATTCAGCTGGACTCTTTTTCATGGAAGAGAAAAAAAAAAATAGCAGCAATACAGTGAACTGGTGAGCACTGCCCTCTCACTGCCTCCAGATGTACTGACATTTGATTTGCTGCTGATTAGTATGGGGAAAAAGAAGGGGGGGGGGAAGCTGGCATCAAGTCACGTCCTCCATCTTAGTCCCAGCTGGTACCAAGCTCCAAAGAAACAAAGCGACTTCAGACTGTGCTATCATATATTCATGACCAAGAAGAAATATAAAAACCAGCACGTTTAAATTCCTGACAACCATAGAAGAATAGTGCATTGGCATGTTGAATTTTTCCAGCCAGCCTTTGCTGACCTATAAACCTTTGTGACTGGAACAAATGCAAATAGAGCTGACTTGCCTCACAAACTACTGAAGGGTATTCAAACCGAGTTGTGTCTAACAGGCTAACAATAACCCACTGTCCCACCCATGCAAAACACACAGTCTGGGAAAAACAGCTTTAGAAAAGCACTTGACGGAGACATAAAATGCAGACCATGCCAGAAAAAAACCCACAACATCTTTCTTCATAGGTTTTCACGTAAAATGCCATAATAAAGAAGTAATTGGGAGTAAAGTTATCTAACTATTAAAACGAAGAGTGCACAACTTTAAAATCGGGCTGGGAATTGGCAACTGAAAAAACCAGGGACTGCAGTTTGAAGTCAGATCGGGCTTCAGCCATTGAATTCCATGCCCTAAAAGCAAACCTACAGTAAATAACAAAGTCTAAAAAATGGGTGCGTGCTAACAAATTACATACTAGCACTAAACTGAATTACACATTGGGGAAGAGTGTACCGAGAGTAAAAGGTCTGTTCGTCTACAAAAATCCCTGGATTAGATTTCTCTTTGAATGATCATTATTCTTGCATCTTTACTTGGGGAAGGGAGATATCCAAAGGTAAATGACCTGTCTGCTTTCATATGGCCCCAAAAATAGCTACAAACGAGGAAGACCCAACTTATATGGTTCAGCAAAATCCTTTTCCATTGGAGAAAGGAAGTAAGGCACCACTGCAGAGCATTTATTGAGTGAAACAAATAATTCCTTTTTGTGAGGGAGTTAAAATAGGAAAGTGGATGGCTTTTTACCCGAGTATCTGCACAGCCTCACTACCTTTTTATTTGACTCCACATAGGCCTGTGATTGAACGGGCCCAAGTAGCCATCCCTTGGTCTGCTTCTATCAAAAACCAATTAAAGCAGCCTCGCTCCCTGTGCAGAAAGTGATGAACAAGAGCAAAGTAACAGAGGGGGAAATGTGCTGCTACCTCAGTGCTCCCGCTGTTTGCTAGGTAGAGTCATTAGTGGTTAAGTCAGACCTAGGTTTCCTCCCATGCTTGCACCGCTTGAACATTCATTAGGTAATCCATATCATTTTCATCTTAACACTATCAGATAAACTCAGGTATCTAATTTATCCCACCTAAATTCAGGCATCCTGACATCTAATTCTCTGAAGCTGTGTATGTAAGCAATGAAAAAAAAAAGGGGGCACCTCCTGATGAGCATTCAGATCACCATCTGAATGTGCTGGAAACCCAGTCTGAGCAAACTCCTAATCTGGTACTTTAATTTAGTCTCCAAATCTAATCTCCCTAAAGCAGAAAGAATCAGGGCAGAGCACAAGTCCTACAAGCAGCTGCCATTAGTCTTTTTGCATTCAGCAAACTACTTGTGTGTATGAAATTGATTGTGTGTAAGTCCTTAAGATTCTGAGCATGGCAGATAGAGTTTTGAAACCTTTTCAACATCTGGCTTTTAAGAACAGAGCGTTGAAGAAAGTTGAGAAGATTTGTCTCTAGTTGCCATTAAAGCGCATATGATATACAACCATTTCATAAACATTCCTCTGCGCTCGTAAAAAAGGCAGTGGCAACTAGCACCTGGAATAGCTTAAAAGAGGGTGCAAAAAGAGAAGTTCACGTTTCTACCACCTAATAGCAAAAGGTCACAGGGGCATAACCCTTGTAAGAAGCTACTGAATTTGAACAGCAAGGGGGAAAGTCTCTTCTGAAGTCTCTTCTGGACCAAACTGCTACGCAAGCATACACTGGAAGCTTTACCGTGGAGTTTAGCTACGTGTGGAGTCACTTCAGAATAAGTGATTTATATCTGGTGACAGCTGCAAAAAATGGCCAAAGAAAATAACAGATCTGTGAGGAATTCCCAGTGATGAACTAAAAATCTGCCACGTTCGTCAAGAAAGGAGATACGTATCCTCAACTCTCTTGGACATTTGGGAGATTTGGGCCTGTAGCTGCCTACAGAGTATTTAGGCTGGAATTCATTCCATGAGTTGCATGTTAGGTTAGGTTAGCTCAGGTACACAGTGTGACTTGCCTCTTGGGTTGCCTGTACAGCCAGAAGAACAAGGCAAGACGATAGGAGATGTCTTCTGAGTGACAGAAGGCATTCTCTACCTCTACAGGTATTACAAGAGGATCCTTGATGACCTCAAGAGACAAGACATTTAAGATCTAGAGGCTGAAGTTTTTTATCCGGTCTTCTATTATAAAGCAGTAATGGATCCCCAAAATAAATTACATTCCACTACGCTGAAATTACAAGAGGTTAAACAAAGGCAGGTCTTTCATTAAAACTCACCGATACTCACTTCTTCATTGCAATTCTGCGTAATGTTGTATCTTCTAATTTTATTTTGTTTTTAAATACCTTTTCAGTGGCATTAGTATTGATTCTAGTTTTTACAGTCACTGCAGGGCTCAAGCATGTAGCAAGGCCAACAGGAGGACAGGAGAGACACGAACTATCTTCCCTTGGCTTTTCTAGATCGGTGTTTGCTAAAGGTGTTGGTGTTGCAGTGTTTGGAATGTTCTGCCATGTGATGAAATCAAGGATGAAGAATGAAGCCAAATTACCAATAGTCAAGCTTAAAAATCCCTAGCAGATAGCTCTGCAGAGTCATGAAGGTGTGTGAAAGGTCTCTTCTAGATTTAATGTAATGCACCACATTTATTCTATGGATTAAAAGAAGTTTAAAGTGCACATTAAAATACACAAGGACAAATTTTATGGACTTGTTTCAATCTGAAAAACTGTGGGGTTTTTTGAAGTCCTTTCCTGTTAAGGTTCAAGAATTTCAAGTGTCAGATGGGTTTTAAAAGCATACAACTTCTCTAGAACTTCCACCTTAACCGTGTTAAACTCTGAAAATATTGAAGCAGGGAAAACATGTATGTAACAGAAAGTGGAGCTCCCAGCCCTGGTCTCTAGTTCTGATATTGCTCTGGTACTGAGGGCTGCATGATGCCTCACACGTTTGTTAAATACCTACCATAAATACCCAGACCCTGTCCATCCAAAACAATCAAATCAGATACAGAAAAGCCTGACGTAGTTGTCCTTGGTTCAGTGTACTGCTCAGTTAGTGTAACATACAGCCTACTGGTTTGAAGCTCACATGATCTCCAGCTATTCATTTGTATTACAGTTTAATATCAACTGTAGCATACAATCTCTTTTCCAAAAGGTCTTCTACATTTCAAAGCTCTATCAGCCAGCTAATTATAACTAAAAGTGCTGATTTGGTAGTTGTAAACAACATAATTCTCTTCACTCTTTTTCAGGTCCTTGTTCTCTTTAAAAAGCACTGACAATTCTTCCTGCTGGCACAGAAAGGTGTGGCACATCCATTTAGGCTTTTATGAATGGTGAGAAGATAGACTTGTCCACCCACAATGGATGCTCAGAACACCCAGCCAAAGTACAACTTACATGACACTTCATACACATCATGTCTTACATGAAGTTCAAGAGAGAGAGAAAAAGAGTTTCATAGCATTTTTGGAAGCAGCAGGTTTTTTCAGTGATCCCATTTGCTCTTCTGCAAGAACACCTGAGTAGGTGTTTCAGCCAATTTAACTTTGAATCCAGACTAAACCAGTCCAAGGGTTCTTTTAAATAAATTTCTTCATATTAGATGGGGAGATCATCAACGGCAGAGATTAGATATAATATAATAAAAAGGTATTAATCAGAATGCTTTAAATGCTCTTAAAACCTCACCAAGCTACGAAGGCCACAGATGAGACAAAAGCAAAACCAGAGCACTTGCAGAAGGACATTTGCATAGAAGGTGAGTTTACGTACCCTGTAAGCTTAAGAATGAACTCGGAAGGCCTACCTTTTAGGTCTGCTGTGCTGAAATTCTTGGCCAGTGTTTTTCTATGTATAGCAGGCTGCTACCTTTTTAATCACGAAAGCATCATAGATTTTACACCTGTAGCTATACGAAACTGGCACAGGATTTGCTTCAGGCTGCTCCCTACTGCAGTGTTCTCCAAGGCTGAAACAGGGCACAGGATCACTGAAGCAGCATCACTTGCTGCTTTCCTGATAAGCACTTCACATTAGAAATGCTGAAAGACAGAGGCTTGACAAAGAAAATTTCTGGAGAATGAAGTTTGCTATTGGCAAGGCAAGGCAAGATAAATTTGGACTAATATACCAAACAGCGGGAAAAAATCAAAACCAAAAGGTTTTTGGCATGTAAGCTGCTTTCCTGGCTTCACAGCTACAACAATACTACTGTCTCTCAGTCAAAGACAACAGAACACGCCCTAAGACCTTAATTCAGTTCCCAGCCTTGCTTCAGATCGAGTGCATGACCCTTGAAAACTGAGACAACCATTCCTAACATCTAAACTGGGGATGCTGCTGCTTCCATTTTCCAAGCCTATTCATTGACATTGACTCCAGCCCATAATGGTCTCTCAAGACATAGATAGCTGTACCACCCAAAATGGGTCTTTAGTAACTAGAGCTGGTCCTGCTGTTTCACAGTTACAAGCTGCAATGATGTTCCTCTGTAGCCAGATATACCAGTTAAATGCCCATTAGTCAGAGGCTCAAAGTACAGAGTTGGAGAGCTTGGACCTACAAACTGTACTGCCAAGTGAGAGAGCTTCTTCGGATCTTCTGAAGCAGGAGGAAGGCGTGCACAGATAAACATCTCCAGGGGCTGCCAGCCCTGATGTGCCTGTGCATCTCTATGGCTCCACAATCTTTAACCTCTCGTAGGCAATCCCAATCCATAGCAGTAAGGCTGGAAAATGCCGTGTGATCTCTGTTGCCAAAACAGATTTCACACAAACAATACAACGACGAGAAGCTACTCTATAATTTCTGTAAAATTGCCAGGCACAATTTAGATCTTACTGTGTACCTTTTTGGTCACTAGTTTTTTGCACCTTGGTGTGATCAGAATTAGGACAGATTATAGACAAACTTGCTTTAAAACCACCTACCTCCTCATGCCCTTCATTGTATTTTACTGTCTCTCCTTTCTTACACCAGTAAGGTCATACCTCATGTGTGGTAGGTTTGCACTGGTATTTCCTCTTAGAATTTTCTGTGCTGTGGGTTTGGAAGTATCCTTTCTTTACAGAGAAAGTTATCCCTGCTAGTATGTCTGATTAGATAATGTGAGAAAATATCCCTGTTCCTGTGAGCTGGCAAATTTTCTCATGCGCTGTTCAGTTTTAGTTGAACTCATCCTTATTTGGACACAGGAGCAAGAGATATCACACACTGGGATGGAAAGAGCAGATCTTGCTCTCAACACAGTACTTTGTTTCAGGATAAAAAATTCAAAAAATAAAGTAAGTTCAAACAAGATTTGAATTCTGTGTCTAAGTCTATGTGGAGAGGCTTGTTGAGACAAGTTGTAAAGAACAAGTAATACAAATGAAAAAGGACCCTAGACAGGATTTCATCCAAACTCAGCCCCAGAAATCACCCAGAATTTGGAGAGAATGCTTTTGATTGGATTGTTAGCACTAACACGGTTTGGTTTAATTTCCCCATCTAAAAACTGTGGGCTGTTTGTACAAATTCGTCCTGGCGAGTGGTCACCTCGCCATGGAAAATTGTATACACGTGGTAAACCTTTTGCATAAAAGGGGCAATTCATAGTGACAGTATTTTTCCCAGGTTATTATAAACAGAAACCTGATAGAAGTATAAGAAGTGACTGCTGAATTTCAAAAGGATGGCGAGAGAAGGTGTCCCTTCAGGATGAGTGCCATGAAAGGCTTTTGCTATGGGGTTTGGGATGTTCTGGAGCGAGCAGTGCCAGTGAAGTTCTGTCAAATCAAGTCACACATGGTTATGGACCAAAACAAAAAGAAAAATATCAGGTGCACCTGACTTAAAAGCAATCATTTCCCATGAATTTAAACAATAAAGCTTGGGGGGAGGGGGAAATGTTAACACTACGAATCAGATCATCAAAATTTAAACCTCTGATGGTTCTAATACATTTTAGTAAAAAGTCTGGTTTGGATTTAATTTTGTTTTGCATTTGATGCAACTTCTATGGCTTTTGCTGTGTCATAGTCAGTATTTTCTTTGAAGAAATATTAAACCGGCCAATTTTTAGTTTTCTTTAATGTATTAATTTCCAGGAAATGCTTTTCCCAGTTACATTTTCTAAGAATACATTTATTCTTCATAGTATTATACACAGTGTTTCCCTTGGGCTGTTTGTCCTTATTTTGTAAGGCAAAGGGGACAATGTAATTCTTCGGAAAAATGAATTGTTGAATCTCCCCAGAACAATTTCCTTATTTTCTTATTTTCAGCGTTTCTCATTTTCAAGACAGCAGCACGGGCAGCGGCACAAAAATCCTCGGCCACTTCAGTCGGATCTCAAAAGCTTTAAAGGATCTTCCTCTTGACTATACTTCCATCCACTGCAAATATAAGTAAGCATCCTTCAGTAGGCAACACAAAGGTCAATTCTGGGAATGGTGCTGCAGTGTAGACTCGTGAAAGCTGGAGCTATGATCCATGCGAGCCCTAGACCTATTACAATCACTTACCAAAACGTATTTAACTATCAGTATTACACTGGGGCTACCACTGCTACAGTTCACTACTTCAATCACATGATGCTGGGAGAGAAGAGAGGAAAAATGATTTCTGCTGAAAACACCGATGGATCTTGAGGAATAGCGTGTTGTCCTACTACAGTGAAGTCAGCTCAAGTTTTGCTGTTGCCTTCGATGGAAGTAGGATCCATCCTCTTAATTTCTGGTCTTTGCTGTAAATCAGGTTGTTGTCATGAATTATAGATCAGAGCTTTAGCAACGTACGGGTAAATGTTCGGAGGTTGGCACAATTGGCATGAGACTCACATACGTGTGACTAGGGAGACGAGTCTTTCTGATTATTCATTCTGTTAATTTAAGATGCCTTCTTGTGTTCAGATACTTTCTCTAATATTCCCATGAGCAAGTTGATGATTGATGTAAAAGACTGTTCCCTCTTATTTTTAGAAATACAGTCCAAACCAGCCTAACAAGAATACTATCACCTAATACCACAAAATGGGAAGCAACACGTGGTTACACATCTAGTTGGACAAAGGGGTTGCTTGGCCAAAACATTTGGAATGGATTATTAGGAAGTCTCCAAATGCTGAATTGAACAGCAAAGCAATACAATTCCATCAATTGTTCTGCACTGAGGCAGTTTGTAGCATGCCTGTGAAGTGGGAGGCATTTCCCACGCCTGCTTTAGGCTGTGGTAAATCACCTAGGTTGTTCCACATCCTTGTGAGCTTATAGTTATACTGTAGATGTCGTGATGGGAGAGGGGGGAGGCAGGGTGCACTCAATACGCCTCATTTCCCTGGCAGAGCTGGCCATTAACAAAGTACTGTAAATTAATCTCACAGTTAAGAGAAGCATTTAAATTTTTAGGCTGTTCACTCAGAGATGATAATGTAGAGTCCATTTCAGTTACTTTCTCTGAGACTGTGGCAGACCACGCTAGAAACAACTGAATCAGAAGAAAAGAGAAAGAATTCACATACTGTCTCGAATCCCAGAGTAGATACGTGGAATTACACCCTTACTTACTCCGAGAATGAGTTTATTTAGCTATTGCCATCCCTGGGAACAGCTAGCATAACCATACGCTCATGCTGCAGACAATCCTCTCAATTGTTTTACATTCGGACTTGCAGATATTCAAATCCTTATTTATTCCAAAAATACATCTACCTACATATTCCCTTTATTTGGGAATTAAAACCATGGTATGCTCTTGCTGTAGACAATCTTCTGGATGGTTTTATCTGCTGGCTTCTTCTACCTGCCTTTTAAATGAGTGATTCTGTATGCTGCACTAGGACCATTTGGAAAAAGACATTAGCTAGGCTGGGAACTATAGGAATCATCAGAGATATTCCATATTAAATACTCCAGTACTCCCAAAAACTACAGTAGTCTCAAAAAATCATTCTACATTGATGTGAACATATCCTCTCCAACAAATTTCTGATGCAGAAAGTTTATTCATCCTTTTTTTGGTTTTTTTTTTTTTTTTTTTTTGTGTAACACAGTAGCAAGACAGTGTTGCCTTCTCTCTGATGCCTGATTATTTTAGTTTATCCATTCTGGGTTTTGTGGGTTGATTTCATACTACTACATTTAAGTTTTGTCATGTTTTCATTTCTAGCACAGATAAAAAAACCACATCAATGTATGAGACAATTCAAAGTTCTGCTTCAGGAACATCAAAACAGGCTTTGGACCAGACTCTGTGTATCCAAAATCACTGCATACGAGTATCAGGTCCACGCGTGCTGGTAAGAGTTTTCCAGAGGCAGTCTCCCTCCCTTATCTAGACTGCATTATCAGATACCCAAATAACAATAGTTGAATAGTGAAAGCCTACAGAAGTAAAAATTAATTCTGTGCAAATTTAATAATGTGAAGGTAAGAGTGTTTATAATAAACTGCCACAATATTCTATCCTCATTCCTGCACAGCGGTATCCCTTTGTGCTGGAAAGCTCACACTATTGATCGGAGAGAAAGAAGGATGGTTAACTTTACCTCATATAAGAATATTATCATAAGCATGTCACAGGATAAATATGATTTTGGTACATTCTATTAATGAGCTACAGGTTCAAACTGAAGGCATTATAAAATAATCAGGCATCAGGGAGAAGGCAACACTGTGTTGCCACTGTGTTACACAAAAAAATTAGCAAAGAAAGGATGAATAAGCTTTCTAGACCAGAAACTTGTTGGAGAGGATATGTTCACATGAATCTAGAATGACTTTTTGAGACTACTGTAGTTTTTGGGAGTACCGAAGTATTTAATATTCCTTGTAAACTTCATTCTTTGGTCTAAAACAGATGAGAAAAAGCAACACAAACCAGGTAAACGTCTAACATCCTTCTGCGGCATAATTTCTTCCAGCAAAAATCAGCATTAATTTATGCTAGAAATATTTCTATCTGCCTTTTTTTGGATCATGGAATGCACTTTATTATCTCAATGCTCTTTTTGTCAGGCCACACTCCCTTGGGTAGGAGGGGCTGTTCCCCAACACAAGAACAGACAACTCAAGAATTTGGAGCTCTACCCTGTAAGTGGAATAGTTATTGCCAAGCCCTTTAGAGTCACATTTCTTGAAGGAAATCGTCTTTCTTAGTCGAGGCCTGCTTCGCAGAAACACCCAGCTCTCACACACACGAAACAGAGGGGCTACATTTTTAAGAGCCCTGAGCTTCTCGGTGTTGGGTTTTTTCAAGTCTTTCTCCAGCTCCAAGTTTTGAACACTGTAGGTCCTTAGCTGTAGGTCTTTTGGCTTTAGCATACAGATGTTGTCAAATTTCAGAAAGCTGTAATGTAGATGAGGGCCAGTTGTGGGACGAAACACACCAGTGGAAAAAAAACGAGGAACTGAGCCCTTGGTGAGCTGAAGTGTCAAGAGTATAGCCATTACTATCAGATGAGCATACATCCCAGATCTACTTACAGATATATCACGTTGAAAGACACAAGCGTGACATGCTACACAAACTATATTTGTAGTGGCACAAATTCTTTACAACTTCTGTAAAATCCTCCAAGGACAACTTCCGCCTTGCCTGATGAAAATGGGAATACTGTATTAAATATAACAATCACCTTCTTAGCGACACTTTTCTTTGTATTTATTACTCTCACACACACACAAAGTATTTTTTTTTCATAACTCATAAAGCAGACTTCAAGAATCTGTACTAAACTGTGACTTCTGTTACGGTTTTCCTAAGGAGCCACAACAAATACCTGCACTGTATTTAAGTAACATGCATCAATGTATTTAACACTCTAGTACTTAATGAAATTTCTCTTGACTTAGAGAAGAAATCTCACAACTGAAACACTTCTAACATTTAAAATGTTTTGTAAAAGACACCATCAATTTGATGTATGGTGGGCTATTCAGTACACACATGGAATTTCTCTTCAGGCCAACAGTAAGAAAGCGTGAGAAAATTTAGATAGTACAGGTACTCATGGGGTCTTGGAAAAAGAAAGATGATGTACTCTTAGGAGAAGAGACAAATTCTTCATATCTATTCCTCTGAAATTGCCTCTCATAAAATCATTCATATACAGACGAAAAGGTATCGAAGTTCATCTGGCACAGTATATGTACTCTAGTGTTTCTAGCACTGTACTTGTATTCTTACACTTGACTTGAGCAGCCACTTCGTACGTGTCACTACATGAGTGTCCCATTACTTCACTAACACTTCTGGGGGTATCCTCCCCAGTTTTAAAATGCAGGCATGTGAGGATGTGGGAAAACAGTGCTTCCCGCTATTTTTAATGAAAGTTATGTTCCGTAACTTTCCTAGTTTAATACAGGACTTAATGCAGGATTATGTCACTATGGACAGAGTTTGCTAAATACAATGAAATTACAGGATTGTCACTTCCCTAGTGGCAGCTCCATTCATTCAGATCACCTTCACACGGCCCTTGTGCCCTGGGATTGTTATTTCAAGGTAGAGACTTCAGAGTGTTTTACTGTCCATTGAAACTTTGGGATAGCTTCCAGTGCATCTCTAAAAAGAGTTCCATGGGTCAAAATCCTCTGCTGTGCAACACGAAAAAAAGCTGCTACGATACACAGACACTTACAAGAAAAGCTTTCTCATTTCCATCTTCTTAATATAAAAACTCCACCTAAAATTGACTTCTTAGTTAAGGCATTTAGAAAAACAATCACCATCTGCACTGGATTGTCATCTGTATTACAATTATTAATTTTTATCCCTTTACTTCTAATTAAGTGGGTAAAAAAGCTGCCTTCATGTGCGTATTTAGAAACCAGTCTATAAATAAATATTTTTCATTGCTCTTTGTGCTTCCAGATGTAATTTATACAGTAAGTTCTATCCGCACACTGTAAATATACTGCAGAAGCTACATAGAATGGAAATGCTGTGGTATAGCAGCTTTATCTGTATTATCCTGATAACCACAGGACTCCTAAACTGTAAAGCCAAGAGCAATAATGATCATCAGAAATGAATGCCGATAAAACATTAACATCATGCACAACTTCATTACATCTTCTGCATATACAATGAAAATACCATAAGCGTTGTTACTTTTTATTCTGGTTTCCTACTGTATGGTATGTCTGCCTCTAAAACCCTCAGAGGTGAAAGAAAAAATGAATATATTAAAAAAAATTAGTAACTATAACCCAGCATAGTTTTTTTTTTTTTACGTGCAAAACCTCAGGATTTTAAGACTTTCTCTAGAGACTACTAATAACAAGTGCCATGTGTCCCAAAAACTGTGACTTTCCCCTTTCCAAAAGCATAAAGACTTGTTTCATGGAGATCTTAAACATACCACTGAGCCACTGACTGTTGTGGACTCCTGGGCATTGGGCCAAAATAATTTGGGGGAGAAATTCCACATATGCAAGGGGGGGGGGGGGGCGGACGAAATAGCTCACTGGCAAAGATATATGTGTCTGTGCATGCGTGTCTTGTTAAGAGTAGCTTTAAGTTACGAGAAGAGATTATGAAAGCTCTACCAGAGATCTTGTATTCATGAACAAGCTACACAGTCAAAGGTCCACCACCAATAACGGTTTATTTATGGATATCGTCCAAAGGTGTGTACATGAGGACACTGCATGCCCACACGTGAGAATAAACTCATTGCAGAACTACTAAGAAAAATAGATGAGCCCTTACTATGGCTCAGGAAATAAATGCTTCCTTCACCTGACAATGAAAGCCTTAGCTTTGGGACAAAGCGAGCCTGATGATACTCAGCAAAATTTATCCTCCTTTAGCCGCCAAAAAGCAGCAGTGCTGAGACTGAAAAACACAGGCAACATTCCTAGATGCAGCTGGTCAGTCACATACACCCTGTCCGTATTGATCAAGAGGACGAGCTTCCTGAGCAAAGAAGCTTGAGGAGCATTGCTGATGTGCTCTGCAGCTCCCTCTCCACTTGTATTCCCAGGGTTTTCATCAGAAGGAAAGCAGGGTCTACCAGGATTATGGGCATGACGAGCAATAAACTTGCAAGATATATAACTGGGAAAGAAGACTCTGGAATACTAAGCAAAGGACATCTGTCCTTAAATAGATAACCTGCAAAGATCTGTCAGCAGCAGCTGACAACAGACTCAGTTGCAGTGGTGCCAGGTATCTCCAACTTGTATTTCTGAACTAAATCCTACCATCTCCATGCCCATACCATCCACTTCCACACAGGAGTGAGCTAGTCAGACAAACCCAATGAGCTTCTTCTCCTATACACATAAGAGGAAGCTTCAGCCAAAATCATGGTCACCAGGGAACACCATGTGAATTTGCCGTAAGCGTCGTATCAATTGCAAAACTTAAGATGAGTATCAGAGGGAAAAAAAGAAGTTTTCAAGCACCAATCTCCTTTTTCTTTTTTTTTTTTTTTCTGTTTGTACACTGCCTAGTACAATAAAGTAGTGACAAGTTATCAGTATGACCAATACAGAAATAGCTCTGAAATCTCTACTGGACTAAGATAGAAAGTTCTGCTTCTGAACGTTAGGCTGCATTATCAGGGGAGCAGATGTAACATTACTAATACTTTTGTTTCCCGTGTTTCTTTAGAACATTAAATTAGAAAATTAAAAGTTTAAATTAGAAAAGGGAGGAGTAATTTTGAGAATTAGTTTTTCATTTTAACTTGCTAAACGTTTACAAAATAGTATTACTCTCACACCTGGTTTTCAAAGGCAATCTAACAAGTGATGCCATAGGTGATGTAATGAAATGAATTATCACTGACACTGACAGGGATGGTAGTTTTATGTTAGAGGACAAAGATCATACAGTGCTAATACTGAATCCAAGTGGGTCTCAGAAAACACAACTCTGGCTCCTAATACTCTGTGAAGCTAAGAAAATTCTTCTCTTGTTATGAAAAGTTTACACAGCTCTTGTTTTGCAAAAAAGTTAGACCCTTCAAATCCATTCTGAGATTGGACAAGTTTACATACAAAGAACGGTGAGTAAGAAAAAGCTGCCTTAATATACTGAGTTCTGCCTGTGTCTGAGTAGTGTTGCTGATCAAAACATCTTGCCTCTAGTACCTGCACTCTCAGGACAGTGAAAAACAGCTTTGAGAGGGGCCAGAAAGGTATGAATGCACATATGTGACATTGTCCAAGTCAGAAAATGCAGTCCTTTGGTGTTGAAATGCAAGAAAACTCAATGTTCTACACAAGATAGTGGGTGAGAGAGAAAAAAAATGACACAATACTCAAATGGAGTAAAATTACCAGTGTATTTGCTATGTTCTCTCAGCTCCACATACTCTTAGGACCAAATATTTAAGCTGAATAGCCTTCACTGTTACAGAAACAGAAAAATGCCAGAAAAGACCTCTGAAATCAGTTACAGAAGGAATTATATAAACAGAAAGGGGAAATCAAATAGTAAAACACAGAAAAAAAACCCCCAAAAATAAATGCATGAGCTACCTAATTCAAATCTACCTCTTCCAAAACTTTCTTACCTCCAGTGTACAGAGAACGACAATCCCCTTTGTGCCTTCCTGTCTGGTGTTCGGTACACGCTTGCGCACAGCTCGCATGACTTCTGGAAGACATCAGACCGTGTAAAAAGTCAATGCTTTCATTTCCTGACTTGCCCGATACTGTGGTACATTGTTCTCCTGTCCTAAATGAATTCAAAAATATTTCCTAATAGTGAGAAGTATGTTGACTCTTTTTGGTTATCATCACAATGGAAAGCGTGTTCTGAAAGGGTTAAGTACCTGCCAAATATGTTACCCATGTATAAGCTGAAAAAAAGAGGGGCTCTTTTAATCTTTACTATAAATAGGTTCCTAAAATGGATTTTGTTTGTCAAAATCCTATAATGTACACATAATTTTAAAAATAGCAATTAAAAATAATATGCCTTAGGTGAAAGTTCTTTCTTACGTGATTATTCTCATTAACTTCAGTTTAATAAGCACTCACACAAGAAAGGCTTTGCTGGACTGGGTCTGCCTAAGTTTGTCACAGAATAGCACAGACTGGAGTCTAAAAGATGGAAAGCATAGAAACACCAGGATGTAGATTAACGAAAGATTTTTCAAGTGGGACTCTGACTAAATTAATATATTTTCTGTGAGTCAGAAGCACCCTTTGAGAGCCTGATCTTGGCCAACACCTTTCAGTAGTTTGCTCCAGAAGGAGCTAAGAAAAGGGGAGATAATGACTGGGAGGCAAGGGTAGAGCAGAGAAGAAAAGTTTAAGCCTGTCTGCTCTGGCAGCTACTAAAGAAGGGCAGAAGTCAGGCACGTATGTTTGGAGAGCTCAGGATTTTTGAGCACAAGTGACAGGGCAGTTGTGCCACTGCACTGCAGTGACTTCTGACTTAGTGGTCCGTATTATTATACAGACTGACACATTATCTTCATGTTCCAAAACCAGCTGAATCTCAGAGAAGTTAAACAGAGAAACCAGATTTCTCCAAATATATGCTAAAAGCCAACTCCAGATCCCAGCCTTTTGCTCAGAAAGACATATTTTATCAAGCATTCAGAGAAGTTTATTGTAGATGTTTATTTAATTACATAATGTCAATAAAAGCAGTTCTGTTTGTGCAGCACTCCAAACATGCCATATTCCAAATGCAGGCACATGCCCTTTGGAAGGTGTGTTCATTCAGGTCAAGGTAGGTGCAGGAGCATGCACTGGATGCAAGAGCTACTTCTCTGCTTCGCTCTCAGGAGGGAGCAGCACCTCTGCTCCTCTGCAAGCTCTCTCCTTACTGCCACTGTGCTGCCTGCAGCAAGGGAACAGGTCTCTGGAAAAGTTTGTAAAGTGCTGCCTCACAGCTCAGCCTCTCTAAGAGAAACTGTGTTCAACAGTATTGTGTTTGCACAAAACACAAGTAGGTTCATACAGGAAATTATTATTTTATTTTATTTTTTTTAATCCAGTGGAGCTACAAATTTGATTTCCCTCTTAGCTGAAACATAAGACACTCAAATTAAAAGGTCATGAGTTCTACCAGCTCTTCTTCATATTGTTCTTACAGAACAGAAGAGATATGTAGTGGCCTCAGGCTTTGGCCAGGACTTGTGGGGAGAGACAGAAAGGGGGAGAGAGAGTTATTTGTTCAAATGTACCATTTATCATGCTTTAATTAAATACAGCTCAGGAATTTCCCCAGAGTTGCAGAGGGAGGACCACAGAGCCTCTGATGGACGTTTGGGACTTAGAGCCACAGGACCGTCTCTTCCTCTCAGCACAACATTCTGTAAACAGCCCACTCTAAATTAAACCAGGTGCTGACCATGACTGTCAGTTCAGCCAGGCTTACAACATCCTGCTCTGTCCCACCTAGGTCTCAGGCTATTATATACCTTCTACCCTGGACTTCTTAGATGTCCTCAAGCTGCTTATTGCCTGTACTTTCATCTTCATGAAAATATTCTCTGTCCTGTAAACCCCTGTAAAGACTTCTAAACCCTGCAAATTACTACCCAGATGCTCAAATGCTAAGGCCACGTATAATAACGACTGATGATGCTCATTCGTGTTTCATTGGGTCCATCAGCTCAACAGGACTGCTCCTATGAGTAAAGTGAGGCAGGATTAAGAGTTGGCCTGTGAAACTATTCTCATCGTTCCAGTTTATAGTAAAGGCAGAGAGGGACTGATTTCTAACAATCACTGACATCTTTTTTTTTGAAGAGACAGATTAATCGTATCCTACCCAGCAAATGCCACCGGGAAAGTTGAGAGCTGTGGCTGCTGCAAACACCACTCATTTTCTCAGACTGTGCTCCTCAAGCTGTCCACGCTTGCTTCTGTTGGCTTACGTCTGCCTGGACCTTTTTCATGTACCAGCTGGTATTTACCCCCAGTGTGACATATTGCAGATAAACTGACACAGACTATGCCCTCTCCCCAGTTTTACACAGATTACAGACACTTATTACAAATAAACAAACAAAACCATGCTATGCAACTGACTTCATCTCTATTAAGGATTGCATTGAAAAGGGGAAAAGACTGTTATAAAACAAAACAAAACAAAAAAAATCAAAGCAAAACAACAGCGGAATGGAGAGGACTTAAAAAATTATCTTTCACTACTTAGTTAATATGGTTTTAATGTGCTTTTTTACAAAATGAATTGTGATGTAATTTCAGTTTGTGCCTCAGTAATATTCTTTGTCCATAGTTCACGTTAAATTTCTCTGAAAGTTAAGAGTGTTTCCTCATCAAGAAAGTGAGGATTGACCCAAGTGCCCCCTGCTCCTGAGTGATATAAATAGCAGTATTCAGGGCCCACTGGTTTTGCCTCAGCACCTTATTCTGACTGCCTTCTGCAATCTTCTCCTCCCTTTAGCAAGAATGTTTTTAAACTTGAGCTCTTCATTTCCAGTTCCAGTGTCGACGGACTAAATTTGAAAGAGCTTTGGCTTTCATTAGCAAATCAGTACCAACAAAACCACAAGCAACAAAAAAAAGCACATCAGCATGCTTTTCAGTACTGTCGCTAACTGACATCTTCTCCTTCCCTGAGCTTTTTGTGTTTTGGGGGATTTTTTGTTGTTGGTTCTTTAATCAGCGAAACTAGACTATTGAGCTTTGAGAAGGAAAAGAGAGCCGGTCCTTTCATTTTATAATTAGTGGAAATTCAGTAGTAGCATTAACAGCTGTCTCTTTCAAAGAAGCGCTTAGCATCATCCATGCGCGAGTTAGAGCACAGACTGGGCAGAAATAGGAGCAACAGCATGTTTCACATCCATACTGGTGACACACTGGTGATTGGTTTTGACTAAAGGACAGTCCAAACTCATTGTCTGGGCAGGCTAAGGGCTTTGTTTGGCTCTTTTCGAGAACGTAACTTTTCATTTTTTACTTTTTGATCAACAATGTGGAGGAAAGAACGCACAAGGGAAGCGGCCAGAAAGACAGCCAGAGTGTCCCCCATGATGAGATCAATTAGGCAATCATTTTGGACATGTTCAGACAAAGAAGGTGGTCTCCTTGGAAACTGCAATCACATGCACACACACTCAGAATAAGTTCTCCCACATTCTATTCTCTGCTCGGTGCAGCAAACTTGGATGTAAGCTCCGAGGGACAATCATACACCCAGTGGCGACAGACTTGTCAGCATTTCACATTCTACAAAACAGGGCCCCTAGTCTCCTCTCCGACAAATTTACCACAGATTGAAGTATTAAAAGGTGTATGAGGAGGGTGACAAGGAAGGGGCAGGCATAGCTTCTGATGTTTAATGATGAAAATTCTGACTTTCTGGGGAGCAAGAAGGTGTAAAATACCTCTTAAGTAAATCTTGAAAGGCTTCATAAAACCCTGATGGTTAAAAGAAAACACTTGGAGAATGTTACATCCCTAAAAAGAAATCGAAAGTTTAGTACTGGGACAAGGAAAAACCCCAGATGCGATGCTTACTAAATACATCTTTTTTTTCAATTTGAAAAATAAGGGAAACATTTTATATCCATGTTTGCAAAAAAATTTTTGGACCACAGTGTTCTTATTTACTAGTGAAACAAAAAAACCCCACCCCCTTCTTCAAGACTGTGCTATAAGCCTTAATGTTATAAGCAATAAAGTCAGCCGTCACATTAACTGTGTTAGCTATTATACTGACAAAAGGGGGCTATTTAAAACAGGTGAGAGCAAGATTAAAGTCTTCAACCAAGTACAGTTATGTAAGCTTAGAATCCTTAAAAAGAAAAGGTTTCTGAGTCTTCTATAACATTAGCATACACACTGGAGTTTTTACCATAGCCTTATACAATGGTTCATTTCTTTGCATTCAAAATGTATGTTGCGAGAGTGTAGTGTAGCTTAATTACTTTGAGAGGGACTTGGTACAGAGTATTAAGATGAAAGACAAATTGGGACACAGTTTTAGGTAACAACAGGTGAAATATCTTTCTTAGGAATCCATTTATAGGCTTCAATTAACTTCAAAATTATATTCACTTTTCTCAGACAGAAATTTTCTAACTGGAAGCTTTTCTAACCAAACAGTGCCAACATACGAACCTAAAGAGCTAACCCCAGAGGAAAAAGGATCATTTACCAGAACTCCTGTTTTGTAGTCCCTGTACAAAAGTTCTGCACTGGAACTCCTATGACAGCAACTTGAAAGTTAACGTAAAGTAATTTGGTATGACACACATATGGGGACTGTAACTGTCGGGGGAGTCCAAAGCTACGGTCTCATACTGGCTGAGGAACTGAACAATTCAGCCGTTCAATGACAAAGGCATTATTAGTATTGGAACTAAACAATAAAGGAAGATTAATTAGTCCTATGTACTACACCAGTCATTTGACTGGTAAGGACATTCTTTTTTCAAATGGACCTCCAGATGCTGTACCAAGTTCCTCCTTTGCCATCTGATAGCAGATGCAAGTTGAAGGACAGAATAAATCATCACAAATGCTTAAAAAAAGGATAAAATAAGAATAAAACTGATCTAAATTTTGAGCTACACCCGTGTTTTACAGTAAGTAGGTCTAGTGGAAGGTTTACATCGGATTTTCTTCCCATTTTGCTTCCCAAAGGAAGCATTAAAAAGGAAGGAACACACTTGCCCTCTCCTTCAGCCGAACAGGTCTTTGCAAAAGGTACATGGAGCGATGTATTTTTTAAACGAAGCCTAGGACTCTTAACACGCACATTTTTCTTGTAAGAAACTGAATCAAACTGCAAAAGCTCTACTTCTCTGAAAACTCAGCTTAAGGATTTCATCTATTTAGTGCCACTACAACACGTCCTTCCTCTAAACGATAAATGGACAGGTTTAAAACATAGAAACATAAGACCTGTCTGGGTTGGAAGGAACCTCCAGAGGTCATCTGGTCCAACCCCCCT